>LPNX011210800.1:218326-255727 GCA_001517045.1 Pseudotsuga menziesii | reverse complement strand
CTACCCCGAAAGGTCAAATTTTTGGGACTTTTGAGGAGGGATTTTAAGAAACGCTCCCAAATACCTTAAAAAACTTTTTTTTTGGGGTGGGGAGGGGGTAGCAAAACTACCGCGATCCAAAACCACCCCCAAAAGGGTATTTTGTTGTATTGTATATAATATACCCCTATTCTTAGTATATTTAACACATTCCAAAGGATAATTAAGATAATGCTTACCAATCAATTTTCTATGTAATTCGTCACCAATAGATAACTTATAAACAATACATATATAACAACATTAAGTGATAATTGTGTGAACAAAATAATTTGCAATCTTTCTTCTCCAACAATAGTATGCTTTCTTTATTTACTATCCTTCAGAATTTTGTATGGTTTGGTTTAAGACAAGTGTTAAAGAAGGATAAGTATCCAAAATATGTAGACCTAGACAATACCTAAAGGACGAGTTAGCACACTGTGTTAAAGAAGGCTTGGTTTGGTTTAAAACAAGTGTTAAAGAAGGCGAAGTATCCAAAATATGTAGACCTAGATGAGACCTAAAGGACGAGTTAGCACACTGTGAAAACCACTGCTAAGGGTTCTCACTTGGTTAGTATAACCTTGAGAAGACCCTGAAACGCGTAGAGTAGGCCTGAATGAAGGTTGTTCGAGGTCTTTTTAGTCCTTGATAAGGCTTCCAACGATGTTTAGGAAAGGACCAAGGGTAGGGATGGCTAGGGAGTGGCCTAAAGGTGGATAAGATGGAGGTAAAACTAAGGGAGAGGGGGACTGAGAGTTTAAGAATAAAGGGGAAGCAAGGTTTTGGTTGGGTAAGTGGTGAAATAGGTGGATGAGGGTGTAAGGAGAGGGAAGGAGTAGGCTAGTAGTAGAGATGAAGGAAAGTGAGGGTCAAATGTAGCTGGATGAGGGGTGTTGGAAGGAGAAAATGGAAGGCCAAGGGATGTAGAGAAGGAAAGGATTAGTTTTGAGGGAGGAAAAGGGTAAGCCAATGTGTATTGGACTATGGAAATTAAGTCCAAGATTAGATCACAGTGAACTCACAAAATTGCTTGAAAAAAATTGCATAGATTCACTCAAAATGGAGACTGTATGTGGTGCATAGCACAAACTTCTATCAAATAAGTTTAAATCATCCAACCTTATGAAAAAAATAGAATAACCAATTTATATAATTACACCAAATATTTGAAAGCATAAATATTCCATTCAAAATAGCACAAAAGCACACTAACTAAACTAGTCAAAATCCCCCATAGGTGCATAAAACACTTTCCTAATATGTCAATAAGGTCATGAATAGGATGACTGATTTGTATTAGCTGATAGGTGAAGGAAATTGGAAAAACTCATGATTTTATGAGTGAAAAATAAGGAAGCTGAGTTGTGTCAAAAACAAGGCAAGTGCCTTAAAACTAGCTTTCATATTTTTCCTTAAAATATGATGGAAAAGAAGGAAACTATGGATAAAGCAGTAATGTGCACTTTCTAAACTGGGCAGTCTGATGGGTTTTTAGAATATTCTCCATAATATTTCCAAAGTTCTCTTGGAGGAATTTTAGGAAATTTTGACCACAAAAATGCAAGTAGATGCCAACTAGCTAGTGTAGCACCTAGGAATTTAACCAAAATGATTAAATTTTGTATCCTAACTATGGGAATGGGTTTTGATTATTATAAAACCACCTCGTAAAATTGACTTATGTAAAATATCATAAATATATCATAGATATAGATCCTAGGAACAAGGCTTAGTCACCCTTTACATACTGCTTGTCCATACAAAACTAGGAAAGAGGAAAGCACAAAGGGGAAAATCCTCCCTTAAACATGGACATGAACAAAACTGTATGAAACCTTGTCTTCAATTAGTTTTCACCACATGATCAGATATCCCCAACAGTTATTTGAGATTGCTGAAATTATTCTTAGAAAACACCTTGGTAAAGATGTCTTCAACTTGCTTAGATGATGCGCAATAATGTAGAGAAATAACCCCATCATGCATAATCCCTTTAATGTAGTGTATATGGATCACTATGTGTTTAGTTTGCTTCTTGAGTACTAGATAAGTTGAGATTCAGCTGGTACTTTGGTTGTCACAATAGATGAATGTAGAAGTCTCAAATTCAATCCCAATCTCTCCAAGTATACCCTGCAATCACAAACATTGAGTTGTTACATTCACAGCTCCTCTATATTCTACCTCTATATATGAAAGTGAAATGGCACTTTTATTTTTAATTGACCAGCTAACTGGTCCATATGAAAACATAAAAACATATCCAAAAGTTGATTTTCTATCATTTTTATGATCCACCCATTTAGAATTAGTAAAACCAACTAACTCTAGGTCAGATTTTGTAACATAGTGAATCCCATGTGTTCTTGTTCCTTGCATTAGCACTATTTATGGGCTAAGTAGTTGGAGAGGTTTATATTAGTGAAAGGAAGAATAAGGTATGAAAATTTTATTATCATGTGACCATGAAGGACGTTAATGAAGTTCTACAGGTATTTTGAAGGACCATTTCTAAGTTGAAAATGCAAAATAATTGAAAAAAATCTAGTTTTCAACTTTGCTAATGAATTAGAATGGGAAAGTATGTTCCAAGTTGAATGATGACAGGGAATGGATGGCCTGGATGAAAAGATGAGAATATCAAAGGCTGCAAAAAAATTCTGCCAAGGGAAAATCAGGAGTAGAAAAGAGAAAAAGGGAAAAAAATGGTTATAAAAGTTAGTGAATCCACTTTCCCCTATTCACTATTTTGCGGAAAGGAAAAGTTGAGAGTGGAAAAGCGGAAAAGGAAAGTTTTGGTTATGAAAATTTGGTAAACCCAATTTCCACTTTCCACAATCCAAGATCCAACAGTCATGGATGACTCCGAGATAAATCAACGATCCAGGAAAAAGAGGGAAGCAAAAGAGTGGAAATTGGAAAGAGAAAATACATAATTTGGTTGTAAAAAAGTTGGAATCCTACTTTTTGCCAGCCCATAAGATCAACGGTTCAGATAGATTTCACATATATCAATGGCTCAGAAAGAATGAGAATGGTCAGAGTGGAAAGGAGGAATCGAAAAAGTCAAAATTTAGCATCGTGAAAGAAGAAATCCTGACTTTCGCTTTCTGTAGCTTGATATCATATCAATGGATGGGAAATTTTATGTCTAAGATTGATGGTGCGGAAAAGGGAAACATGTGCACAAGGTAAGTATATTTTCCAATCGTTGATATATGGTAGTACCATCAAACTTTAACGATGTTCATAAAAGGTGGAATCATATCTGTGGTTGAGATGGATTTCGCAGCAGAAATATGCACGGAAGATAAAATATTTCGTGGCTGCGAACTCTTTTAGACCCCACACTTTTGAATGGTGTAGATCTTGGTAGAGATTTGATCTATGGCCAGAATCGATTTTGCAATGGACAGGAGTAAGAATATTATCAAGTTGGCGGATTATGAAATCGGATAAATATTGCATCATTGTATAGTTAAGGTTTCTCGTACATCAAGATCTATGGTTGAGGTTTATTTTGCACTTTAAAGATGCAAGGAGAAATAAAAAGATGATAGATGAAAAATGGAGATAAAGGGTGGATCAAATCAATGGTACATATTTTATCTAGGGAATATCTAAGGTTCATAATATTTTTGCACAGGAGATGTGCTCACTCTAAGTTTGGAGATAAATTTGTAAAATTGGTTTAAATAAAAGAAGATCAACAGCTTGGAAAAGGCTATATCCAGATCCACGGTTACAGTTTGAATTTAGAAGATGAGCTACAGGAAGAATAATTGAAGCAATGTCGTATTGGAGGGAAACAAAATATTAAGTTGGTAAAAGGATCTATGGTGTAGGATCAATCAAGCTGGATAGAAGGTTGAGGATGGTTTCAAGTAGAAAAGGTACGAGATGGATAAGAATATAAAAAGTTATAAAATAATGTGCATGTGAAATTTGAGTATTATTCTATTCTCTTGCACTAGAAAATGAAGGAGACAAAAGTGAAGAAGCATCGAAACCATACGTCGTCCTTTTTCTATTTGGAAATACACCAAGTAGGCCTCTGTTCCTTTTGAAACTATATAAAGTGGCCCAAGTGGAAAATGTAGAAGCTCAGAGGCTAGAATATCAAAGGGTAGAAGAGTTGTATGAAGATAGATACAATGATGTTTTTGATACTATTATGTTAAATAGACCCATTGATGTTGTTAATTAGAAGTTGAAAATGGTTAAATACCAACAAACTGACATTCATAATATTTACCATCCCTCCTTTCATTTTTCACTATTGAGGAAACCCTGAACTACCAAGAATTTGTTGATTGGTGTGCCAATAGCTATTCTCTTTCTGAAATAGTTATAATCAACATTACCAACTCTGTAATATTGTGTCCTGATATTTCCTTGGTTGCTAGGAAAACCCTGTTAGTCCCTAATGAATTTACCCTAAAAGATAAGGATTACAATGAAGAATCTATTGTCCAATGCTTTAGAGAGTCCATAATAGAGAAGAAGAAATAATTTTTCAATAAGTGTTTCAAACCAGATGTCAATTCATCAAGCCAACCATCTCCAATCGATGTCTCCTTTTTCAATCAAGAAACCAAGTGTGTTGTAACCATGTTATGTTAGTATTTAGGTACAAACATGGATAAGTACATTACTGATCCCCTCACGAGTTTACTATTTTCCTTGAGTACTTGTCCAATTGATTCAAATGAGTTAAGTCAGTCAGTGCAAGTTTCATGCCTTAAGTTTGATGAATTGTTAGCTGAGAATATTCATTCTCAGGTAATGAACCTCCACAAAACCAAAACCTTCATATTTCAATCTTATCTATTGAAGATGTTTCTTTCCTTGAATGAGGAGAATTTGCAGCTACTAGAAATAGTATTGATTGAAGAAATGAATAGAGATTATACCAAATTTATTAAATTCCTCATGTCAAAGGTTTATACTACTATTTTTTCAAAGAAGTTGGCCAGGGTACTTCCAAAGATGAGAACTATTGTGTAGCTTTCTACAAAGAAGAGGATAGAATATTTGTTTTTGTTTGAGAATGGAATAGTGATCATATTGTATTGTTTTGTGCATCCACCTTATATGTTTCCATATTTACTAAATCCTATATTTTTCTCCATGGAATTCATCAGATGGAACTTAATAGAAGAGACATAACACTTTTTAAACTTCAAGAATTCTACTAAAATCAATTATCCATGGTCTGTAGGGCCTTTTATAATCAAGAATAAAGTTGTTTTACCAATAATTGAGAGCTTACTTAGATAGGACGGATTTGTGACAGACCCTGCAATTAACTATGATCCTCATCATGTTATATCAAATAGAAGAAAATCTCTGAAAAGAAAGAATTTTAAACAATAAGAGAGTGTTGGATTGGCATATGCTTCCAACTATTCTAACTATCCAAAAGAAGCCCCAAAATATGTTTACATACACGAAGATTCAAATTCTCCTATAAGAGAGGTTGTATCATTGTTTCCTAACATTTCCAAATTGATTTCAGCAACTAAGAACATTACACCATTAGCCAATCATTCAGAAAGAATTAACAAGCGATCTTTTTCAGATGCAATGAACACTGAAGAGGAATACACTACTAGAAATCCTAGAAGGAAAAATACAGAAGTAGAAGGACAACCTATCCAGACTACAGATGAAGAAAAAGGAAAAAAGAATATGAAAGTAACAGATGCTGCTTTTGAGATAAAAGAGTATGTATTTGTAGACACACTAGTTGATTGCACTTCCCAGTCCAAAAGAAAAATAGAGTTGTTGGAGATATATAAAGAAACCAAAGACATAACGTATGAGGAAAATTTGAAGTTGTATTCAGAAGGAAGAAATATTTTTAATCAAGATGTATCCCTGGTTTCATTTAGAGACTATGCTAAAAATAATCTGAACTTGGCCTTGGAAACCAAGAACAGAGTTTTAGAAATGAAGATGAACTTGGAGGATATCCCTATACTGGACATGATCCATTTACACAAGCAGACATAGGATATTTTGTTTACTGATTTATTGAAGGCCACTCTAGGATTATCAAATTTGCATACCCTCAAAATAAAAATTGAAAATCAGTTGAGACAAGAAAAGGTGGACAATAAATCCCACCAAACAAAAATAAAAAATGTTGCAAACAACCTACTAGCTGCTGAAATCCAAACTGGAAATGGAGTTGGGATCCAAAAGTTGTTGAATGAGAAATAAAAAGACATCTAGTTGTTGAAAAATAAACTTAAAATACCTGCTACACAATTGATACAAGTACCTAAATTAGCTGAGATAGAGGAAAATAAAGAAAGATTGAATAATGAGTGGACTGATTGCAAGGCTAAACTATTGAAATTTGCTAAAAACATGAAATAGTGGTAAAAATACATGGCCTTGGTAATGGAAAGTGAGAATAATATGAAAGAAAAAATTGAGGAAATGGAAAAGAAATTACAGGATAAGGAGAAAGAACTGGAGACTAGGATTATTCCCCCTATAGTTCAATCCAATTAGAAATCTATAGTACAATCCATGTCACAGGTAAGCATAACATATTTAGAGCTAACTGGACTAAAGAATCAAAATAAAAACTTGGAGAACCTGGAATTGCAAAGAGAACATGAGAGGAAAACTTGGGAGGCTAAATCTCAAGCATGGGAGGATAAATGTCAGGAGCTGCAAACTAAAAAAGATAAATTAATAAAGCAAGTAACAGGACAATCAACCTTACAGGGAGCTAAGCATATCATTTGGGATGTGCTTAAAACAGAAGCAGCCAAGTTCAAATCTTATTTAGATTAAATTTTAAACAAGGAGATTGTGATGCAAGAACCTAGACAAAGTGTCATGGTAGTGAAGCAAGTCTTGAATAAAAAATATAGAGACACAACTTAGAATGCAATCAGCTTTTCAAAAAATCTGACAGAGGAGGACATAAGGAAGGAAAATATTACAAATAGGATCTCAACCATTACATGGGAAAGAAAAGTGGTGAGAAAATATCAACATTTGGATACAGTTCAAGCTAAAATTGATATAATGAATCACCAAATTAAGGAATTCATCGAACTGTTTAGTACCTTGTTCAAAAGAGGAATTTTTTTATTTTGGGAAGAGAAAGGAGGGATGTGGTCTCAAAACAATTATAATGACATGTTGATTAGTCTCACACTAGATCATAGGAAGTTTGATGACATGCACCAATCCTTTCCTAGAAAAACATTGGTGGAAAAATTGGCTGGGGATTTTGAGATGTTGTTCAATTTCAAAGATACATGCACTAAATTGGCACATTATTCTTATGTCGAGAATGTGGAGCTCAGAGTGTTGGTGAAGGAAATGGAAAATCTAGATTTTCCAAATGTCGATCAATGGAAGACCATTGAACATTTTGGAAAAAACAAATACAAATTGCGCTAGTGTATATACGAAGATCATGGAGAGTTTAAAGTTGAATATTAGTTATTAGTTGTGTAGTTTGTCTTTAGAATCAATTATTAGTTAAGAAGTGCAAGTGACACAAATAAAAGCAGTTACAGTTATTCTTGGTAGTTAGTTATATTTTCATCTCATGGAGCAATGTATAAGTACTTCTACATATTATGAACAAATAGTTGGAACCCAGGATATCTTTTGTTATGTATTTTAAGATCGACCATTAATAAAATTATAGAGCCGAATGCTGGCCTTTTGCTGCAAAATTTCATGTGTATTTTGTAGTTACAATATGTTATTTACTTTCCTATGTGCGTGTATTTCCTGTTAAAATTTCCATTACATGTTCTTTCATATCTGGAATGAGTTTGTAATAGTTTCAAAATTCATATTGTTATGCTCTGGATATTGTTTCATATATTCACCAATATTTCTTACTAAAGTTGATGCATAATTCATCTCTTTCGTGCTCTATGTTGATGGATTGTCCTTGTTTCTTCTTTATCACCAGACAAACTACTTTTTAACTGTGACCAAGTATTATCTTCCCTTTGTAGAATTTTCCTATCCAAACAGTTCTGTGATTTACAAAAGAATTTATGACTCCATAGCCCAATGAATACTTTCCTTGTTTCAACCACAAACACAATCTGAATTTTAATTTTATTGATACATCTAGCCTTGTTAAACAAATTAATGAGAGATCCCTCTCTGGGAAGAAAGAAGCCAACTTTCTTTCTTAAAGTGGTTTTGGTGTTATCTTGGGATCTACCTTCCATAACCTAGGTAAATTCTGAGTGCTAACAAATTGGCGTCGTTGCCGAGGAATAAGAGTGAAAATCATCCCTAGAAGAGATGATTAAGTATTCCAAGAAGAAAGGATTTATGTGCGCAAATAGAAATTTCTACAGTTGAAAAAGGTTGTACATTTTCCTCGGAAACTCCACATTCATTCTAAGAAATATTTTAGAAGGAATCCTGGCTTCCAAGACATCACATACACAAGGTAACCCTAATACAAAAATATTACAAAGTGTGAAAAACCCAAAAAGTTTGTTTAGAAGTAGAGGTAAAGAAAAAATAAATACTTCTCAAGTTGGTGCATCAGCTTCTCAAGAATTCCATAGCATTCAATATTTTGGGTGGGAAACAAATTTTGAAAGTTCCTTGTTGAAATATAAATCTGAATCTGATTTAAAGGAAATAGAAATTAATCCCCGTAGGATAGAATCATATTTTCTTGATTCTCTTTGGAAAAACCTTCAAAACTCTATGAAAACGGAAGAAAGAAACCCTGTTGGTCAAACATTTCAGCCTTATTTCCCACCAACTGTTCAAACTCCTCCATCCTTTCAATATCCTCCTCTTGTTTCAAATATACCTAGATGAATGGAAGCTAGGTTTTCTCCTTTGGCCTTACCTGATGTATTGCATGACCTTCCCCAAAATTATGCCATAAGAATTTCCTTGTATAATGGAGATGGTAATTTCATAGCAAGACAACATGTTGATATATTTAATGATTTTATTGACTTAGAGGAGGTTGATGATAACGATGTTAATATGAGGTTGTTTGGAGAGGCAAAGAATTGGTTTAGATATTTACCTGCTAGATAAATTGCCACATTTGAAGCTTTCCAAACTTCATTCTTAGAAAGATGGGATGATAAGAAAAGTCCATTACAGGTGCTTTCTCAATATAATAATCTAAAGAAATGAGGTTTTGAAAATTTCCATGAGTTTTCTAGTTGATTTATGAGGGTGTACAACTCTATTACTATTGATATCGAACCCCTTGTAGGCACTGTAAAACTCCATTATGTTGATGCCTTTGACAGTGATTTTGCATTATTATTGAGAGAGAGAAAATCAATAATCCTTCCTGTTATGTTTAAAGATGCATTATAAGTAGAGTCTAATATGATGGAAAGTGGAAAGATAAATCCTAAACACATAAACAGGTAAAAGAAAAGCTATAGAAGAAAATGTGCCTTCTACTTCCACTACCTCTTCTCCTAATGATGCTAAATTTGAAATAATGAGGAAGACAATGGAGAGATTGATGGATAGATTGAATGTGGAAAATAGACCATTGAACAAAGAAAAAAAATGAACCTCAAATCAGAAACCCAAACTTCAGAAGGACAAATCCTCCCCTGCCCCACTTGCACAAAATAGACAAAGAGATATAAGGAATCCTAGAAATCCAGATGATCAGCAAATACAACTACCTTTTCCTCAGAATTATGTTGCAGATGAAGAAGAGGTTGATCCTATTGAAGATCAAATTCACCATTTTGGTGACTTGGATCTTGAAATATACCTCTCAAAGGAAGAGAATAACATGTTTTCTCAGGAGGATGACAATAATGATTTTGAGGAGGAATCAGAGTAGTACCAAAGAGGATATTTACATGTTATAGATGATGTCCAAAGAAAGATTAAATTGAGAAATAGAGATGTTACTATAAATAAAGGAAGGTTCAATCCAAATCAACCTTCTAGTAGTCAACAAAATACAGAAAAGAAAAATAAAAAACCAAAAGAGGCAATTGTGTATAAAGAATTTGAAAATAAAATAGAAAAAACAAAAGAAGTGAAACAATCAGCACTAGTGGATGTAGAAAAAATTGCTTCAACTTTTAATTTGCAAACAAAACTTTCAAAGCTGAAAATTTCCATTCCTTTGAATGAATTGTTGAGAGATAGGGAATACATAAATACAATAACAGATATGGTTGAGATTCAGGGAGAATTTCAACCAGATATCCTAGAGGTGACAGATGATGTTCCTAGCATTTTATTTGGGTCAAAAATTGAAGATATGGATGATGATGAGGTCCCTGCTTTTTACCTAAGCTTAAATGTACATGATATGATTGTGCACAATGTTATGTTAGATTCAGGTTCATCTCATAATTTAATTCCTAAGGGGGTAGTAGAAAGTTTGGGACTAGAAGTTACTAAACCATATAAATGTTTATATTCCTTTGATTCTAGGAAGGTGAATTGTATTGTATTGATTAAGGATAAGGTGGTGGGTTTCAAAAAAATGCCATCTAAGACTATGGTAATGGATGTTGTTGTAACAAATGTTCCTCCTAAATTTGGTGTATTATTTTCAAGGTCTTGGACTTCTAAATTGAAAGGAAACAAATGGATATGTCTTATGCTACTATTCATGTGGTTGACGGGAACAAAAGGTTGTATAGTGAGAAGATATTATATTTTATAGTTAGCAGTCAAGAAAGGCCAAATAATTATCATATACATGTTGTTGATACAGATTTATCATCTTCCATTTTATTTAATGCCCATTCTCCATGTGATCCTGAAATTCTTGTACCAATTGAATTTAAAGAAGATGAATATTTTGCAAAGAGATAAGAGGATTTGCAACAAAAATAGAAATAAGAAGGACTTTGGACCATGTATTTTGATGGATATGTGGCCAAAGTTGGTGTTGGTGCTGGTGTATATATTATTTCTCTTATCAGGAATTTTAATGCTCTGTCATATAAGTTAACTTTTGAATGTACCAATAATGTGGCAGAGTATGAAGCTTTATTACTAGAACTAAATGCATTAAAGGATATGGGAGAAAAAAGGGTACAAGTTTTGGGAGATTCAGAGATTGTAATAAACCAAATGAATGATAGTTATTAGACAAAACATCCTAGGATTAGGTCTTATAGGAATGAGGTATGGGATATGTTTGGTAATTATTTTGCAGAGCACAAAATCAGAGTGATTACCATATATGAAAGTACGGTATATGACTCTTTGGTTATTGCTGCTAGTAAATTTAAAACTCCCATTGTTGGTCAAAGAAAGTATAAAGTTGATATTGTAAATAGACCCTCCATACCAGATAATTCCAAATACTAGCAAGTATTTGAGGATGATTTCCAAATAAAAATGTTTTTAGTGTTTTTTGGTGAATTTGTAAATACTCAGATTGACAATAAAAATGATAATTTTGAGAACTTCCAAGATGCTGAACTAAGTGAAGATGAAGAAGATGGAAACAAAAAGTTGAAAAACACATTAGGGAGAAGGGATGTGATTCAATTAAAAAGCAATTTTATCCCAAGAGGCCTGATTCCCTTAGAATTTTATTTTGACCAAAATGATGTTGCAAAGGATCCAAAAATGAAACTTGTTGATAGTGTAGTCAAAGTTAAAAAAATAGGGACTGAAGAAACTCCACGGATTGTAAAACTATCAAAGAATTTGCCTGTTAAATAAAAACAAGGATATGTCAATCTGATGAAAAAGTACATAGACATTGTAACACCTCGGTTTTGACCCCGTTTGCATTAAATGTATATGATGTATATATTTTAATTAATCATGGTGCAGAGCTAAAGGAAACATCCCCACCATCGATTTGGTTGTTTTATGTTCGGGGATTGAAATCATTTCCAATGGTATGTCATGATATCTGGCACATATTAATTCTGGAATCATGTAATTATTCCTTTTTTAATCAAAACAAACCCCAACCAGCTATGTCAATGCAACCATGATGAAAAGGGCATGATATTCCTAAGGATAAGGAGTGGGGGAATTCTTAAACCTTGAACCACTGGGGAATAGCCAAGTGTCAACTACCACATTAAGAACCCCTGATGTTAGTTGGGAAGTTATCGCTAGGTAGTGATGGGTGGTAGGACTATCATTCCTTTCCCACACACACACTCCACCACAAGGCTCTTCACCCTCATGTAGGTAGGGAAACTACTACCCATTCTTCCACTCTTGCCTATCCTCACATAGTGATACAACCGCCATCATTCATTGGTTTTCCTCACATAGAGAGAGAGAGAGAGTCATTTTCCTAGCATTCACGCTTATCCTGTGTATGTACCATTCACACTTTGGGATTGTTGGGAGTTCTCATTTACGATTTAGATTTCTAGACATTTGATTCTCATGCAGAGGTCTTGGAATATTACTCACGCAGCTATGAAATTGTTGTTGGCTTCCCCATGATATTTGGTTTGTCATAGGTTCATTCATGATTCTTGGTTTGTTGTTGGTTTCCCCACTATTTTGGTTTGATGCAAGATCATTTTCGTTTTGGGTTGTTGTGGATTCTTACTGGGTCATTTTGGCCACAATAGGGCCAAGAATGACCCAGGAATCAGATTCCCAGTCATATCTATGAATTGCTTGGGTTCCTGTGTGTAGCATTGGTTGGTCTTTGGACTGTTTTGGAGTGGGAATGAAGGCTGGTATGCTTGATAAACATGATGTTTGGGAGTCTCATAGATAGAGATAGAGGGTTGGCTTTCTTCTCCACAACCCCTAAATAGCACTGGAAGGGAAGGCAGGGCCTGAGGGACTGTGTAGCAGAGAAGGGACTAATTCCTTGTGTTAGGTGTGTGTGGGTGTCCTAGAAGTCAGGATAGTTCTGGTGTAGGTGTCCTTAGTTCTTTAGTGAGCCACCAGCTTAGCATTCATTTTTCCAACTCCCTGAGGGCCTGATAAACCCAACTATGTTGGCTTGGATGATTTGTGTATTTTGGGCTATCTGTGAGCCTATTTAGTTCCTTATTCCTTGGGAAATCATGCCCAACTCAGGGGTCGAAGTGTTTCTGAGAGTGTTGGAGCAGGATCCCACAGCTACAGAAGAAGCTGCTAATTTTGGCGGAAAGAGAGAAGTTTTCGCGGAAAAAGGACAGGGCAGAGCTACGACGGCGTAGCACGTTTCCAGCTGGAGAGCAGAGCCGAAAACCATTAATTTCAGGATAGAAAAGTCAAGAAGGCAATGGTACCTGAGCGGCCAAGAGAAGAAAGCTCAACCACTGCATTGAAGGCAGCGGCGGAAGACAGGAGGGCTCAGCGACCCTCATAAAGAAGAAGGAGCAACGAGGCTCAAGCATTTAAGGTGAAGGACAGAAAGAGAAGTGGTGCATAGTACCCATGGTCAGTGCCGGGAAGCATGGAAGACTACAGAGAGCTGCAGTGTGACGGGAAGCGGCTACCTCAAGGACAGAGAGGACCGACTGTCACTAATTAGGGTATGGGTTTACTGTTGGGATAGGCCCACAGTGTTGTAATGGCACGACCTTCGGGCTGCCTATAAAAGCTTGCATTTTTGTATTGTAAAGGGTTAGCTAATCAGTCAGTTAGATTGTTGGTCAGTTGATAGTTTGTAGATTCAGGAATCAGTCAGACAGACTGTGTTGTAACGATCCAGACACCTAGTTTCTGTGAGTCATTTGAGTCTGTATGTAACCATTCACGGAGAAAACAGAGAGGGAAGGATATATTGAAGGAAAGGAAACATAGAGATAGAACAGGGGTCTAGAAGAGACGTCGCGCTGCATATGTAGTGCATCAAACTGTGCTAACTTCCCTCGAGACATATAATAGAAGCACAGTTTGGTGGACGTAGCTCCCATCTCGGGGGTGAACCACGTTAAATCTGCGTGTTATGTGTTGAATGAATGTGACTGTATTTGCTTAAATGTTACTGTTTATTATGCATGTAATGTTAGTTGCTGTAGATGAATGTATGTACTGTTCCGCTCATGATAATGCAAGAGGATAAATATAAGTTTAAGCATCTTAGTAGGATGTTTAAAGACTCCTTTACGTCTGTCTCTAATGACCAGTTACTCACAATATACTTCTGAGAAGTAGAGTTTCACACATCGGCACAGTCAACGTTAAGAGCGTAAAGTTGTAGTGGTAAGATATCGCAGAGAGGCGGTATCGCATCAGCAGAGGAGCTGCGGTGCGTAAGACTACAAGTTGAGGGCTTAGCGTTGAGGAGAGGAAGGGTGGACCGCGGTGCGCAGAGATGCGGTAAGGTTGGGAATATTGTGGGTAAGTGGAATTTGTGCGACACGAGAGGAAATCATACGACTTGCGCGGGGTTAAGCATCGCACGGGTAAAAGTGCTGCGAGTAGACGGGGAAGTGCGATGCACAGAGCTAGTTGATCTAGTGGCGCGCAGGAGTAGGAGAAAAGAAGTAGGATGCGCAGAACCTGGTCCAAGACACTTGAGTCTTGGCCAACCCATTAGATTCACTTCGGGTGAGACTTCAGATCGCTTCGCGGTCTGTCGCCGAAAGGGCCAGTGAGTTTGGGGTGTTGTTGATTAATTATAGTAAACCCGGGTCTGCCCATGCAATCAACAAATGGTTCCGTTGCCGGTTTAAACGACTGGGAGTCAATGTTATATTGGCATCCTACAAGAGAAGAGTTTCACCAGTGGCTGGATTCAAACTTAAGGGAGTTCGCCAAGCAAGAGAATAGGAGTCCGAGACTAAGCACAGAGGCCTAGCTAGAGAAGCATATCGCTTCAGACATACACGCTATATTTTTTGTAACCTACGGAAACGAGCTTTTCGATTGGTTATCCAAGTTGACAGATAGCAACACATTCAAGAAGAAACGAAACATCGTCTGGACACTGGAGCTGATTCAGACCGTACAGAAACTTGACAATCCAATTACAAGAGCAGTGGACTTCTGGCTCACTAGTGTGCTAGAAGGCTACGTTACAGAGTTTGCAGTTGACCAGAGAAAGAGCTTCAGTGCAGCCGAATGATACTTCTTCAAAGGATATCGCGGTAAGTACCTAAGATCTCTAAACTTGTCCCTTAAGATGTTGTTATATGAAAAATGAACAATGGATCTAGTCTCAGATGAATAAGTAAAGCTAGTAATGTCACAAGAGTTTGAAAGTGATTTTGATGACATTGGACGAACACGGAGTGGAAAGAAGTATAAGGTAGCATCTAGTTCCCCTATATTTGAAGACAGTTCAAATAGTATTAGACAGCAGAGCCCTAGCACCACTGAAGAACCAGAGGGGGGTATCGCTTACCACCCCTATACTCCACAAAAGCAGACAGGGACTCAGAATAATCCCATAGGTACTCCATCTAGTAGCTCACAGTTAGTACCTACTCCCGTTACAGCACCTTCACCTACACCGCTGAGTGGTAGTACTCCAGTCAGTCAGAACCCACCACAGAGAAATAGAATGGGAGACGACATGAAGCTACCTATCTTTAAAGGTACAGGAACTAAAGATCGGGAAAAACATTGGTTCCTATGCGAAGCTATGTGGACCATTAAAACAATCAACGATGATAACCTTAAACTTGTACAGTTGGTTACCACACTCAGAGACAGAGCCTTGACATGGTACATAAAGTATACTACATTACCCAAGACGCTCGCCCAGGTCAAGAACGCCATGATTAAAGAGTTCAAGAAACCTAAATCTGAGTCTCAGTGCATTACAGAGCTTAAGGATATTAAACAGCTACCATCAGAGTCAGTATGGGATTTTGACCAGAAATTCAAAGCTCTTATCGACCAAGTAAGTTTTGACTTTGCGCCGGAGCAGCATAAAGAATGGTTTATGGCAGCGCTGCTCCCTCATATCAGAATGCCACTAATGCAACAGAAACTCACTACTCAAGATGAGGTGCTGGAGATGGAAATGAAACTAGAGGCTTCACCTTTAGCAGAAACCAGTACAGGGATGACAACTCTACAGACCCAGCTGGCCAACCTCACCTTACAGATACATGAACTTAAAAAGGGGAAAGAGGCTATGCAAGACATATGGTGCATAAAGTGCAGAGAACAGGGCCACAGTAAAGATAATTGTCCAGTCTTTGCAGAATATTTAGCGTCAGGGGCTCCTAACCCCTTACCACGAACACGAGGGCCATGGTGTGAGATATGTAGAACTCAAGGACATCCACCTCAGCAATGCCCTTTTCTTCAAAAGTACATACAGACACCTAAAAATCTCTATTGTATCTTCTGTAAATCCGTCGGGCATGATCCACAAGATTGCCGAGCTTATGATCTCCTGTCAGAAAGAACACAGGATGTGTACAGAGTCCAAGCAGACACACAGGGTCCAGCAACAGGAACACAGCCGGCTCAGCCGTATGGAGGCCAAGGAGGAGGATTCAGAGGACGAGGCCGTGTAGGAGGCTTCGCAAGAGAAGGAGGTTTTGGTCAAGGTCGTGGACCAGTCACTTGTTATAATTGTGGAATTGTCGGACACTATGCTAGGGACTGCCAGAACGCCACTACTACTTGTAATTACTGCAAATCTTACGATCATACCATAGAAGAGTGTCCCATCTTGATAGCTAAGATCAAAGACCCTAAAAAAGTTGCACACCAGAACATCCAGCTTATTGCTGCTGAACCTAAGGAACCGGAACCAGCAATTAACATTGTGACTCGGAGCGGTGCTTCCACCAGTGGCACATCGCAGGAGACCGGACAGAACACAAGTCAGGGGTGGGTGCACAGAGCTCCTACTAAAGCAACTGCACTCAACCTACAGAAGAATAAGGAGACCTTTCACGAATCTAAGGCTTCCTTTGATGAACCTACACTAGCAGGACCGCAGGTACCGCCGTCTAGGGGCGTACCGTAGCAAGCAGCTTGTAGCAATAACTTTGAGCAGGCACAGCAGGCTACCACATCTGGAAAATGTGACGAAGATGAATCGACAGGAAGTATACAAGCCTTCCTGCACAGCTGCTTGAAACTCCTGAGAAATGATACAGCTGTCAGTGAGCTACAATGTATGATAGATCAGTGTCAGCAACCCTCTCTCTCGGACAGTGCACACCGCGCTGTCCATAATATTACAAGACATGCAAGAACAGGAAGAGAGATGAAATTCACAGCCCAGATCGGTGAATTTGAAATGGATGAGGTTATCTTAGACCTGGGATCAGAAGTGAACGTTCTAACCAAGAATACATGGGAACAGATGGGTAGTCCCCAGTTAGCCCTATCACCTATCCACCTGAGATTAGCTAATTAGCAGCGAGTATCGCCATTAGGTCGATTATCGCAGGTGCCAGTTGATATTGATGGAGTTTGTACTTTTGTGGACTTCGAGGTTATAGAAATCATTGGTGACAGTCGACCATATCCAGCACTACTGAGTATTGATTGGGCAATTGGCAGCAAAGCTGTCATTCACCTAAAGAAAAGACAAATGACCTTTGAGGATGCGCGGATCCGGGTCATCGCACCGCTGGATCCTTACCAAGGACATAGATATATCGAACCTATCCGAGCAGAGGAAGAGGCACATAATATGGAGAGTCTCTACCAGATGACAACAAACCAAAATGACTATATCAATCCCACTGCAGAAGGGCATATTAGTTGGCAATGCGACAGCTCATGCGCATCGGATTCGGATGTTGGTCTAGAAAATTGGCAGAACAGACTTTACGAAGTATCATCGCGCAGATGTGCGTTTATAAGTAAGTCACTGCGATGGATTGGTGCCGAGATCGCTGAGACTCCATCATATCATGGTCTGATAGACATCCAAGATTTTCTCAAACAATTTGAGCAACAAACTCCCCCTGAAAAGAGGATCGCAGCTATGGACCTTGCAGTTAGAGCCACACCTGCAAGATGGTGGTATGCGCATAAAGAAAATATCGCATCATGGGATAACATCAAAAGACTGATGGCGATCAGATTTTCTGACGAAAGAAGGTATGCTCAGCACAAGTACACAGGAGAAACTGACCCCAGGGTACACATTCAGATATGTGAACAGAACTGGTCAGACATTCCAGAGGATGAATGGGTTCACAGATTCATTCACACATTGGACACAATTCCAAGGAATTGGTACACAAAGACCGAGCTGCGCAAGGGAACAACCACATGGCCGCTGATGACAGACAGCTTCCTACTCACCTTTGCATTTGAATCAAAACATCCAAGTGTTGCCCAGGCCCTAGATATCATCAAGACTAAGCTTTTTGAAGATCACACTATCTCAGTACCAGTCCAACCCGAGTGGACTATCTTGCTAGAAGAGGCGTTGGAATGCTATAATTTCACATCAGAATCAGAGGAAGCGGACGAGGATCCTCGCAATACCAACATTCCAGAATCAGAAGGCACTCGTGAAGTGGAGGGACCACAGCTAGAGATCCCAGCGATCACCGAGCCCATCAAGATTAAAAAGGTCAATATTGGCACAAACGAAGAACCTAAGTTTGCCTCTATTGGAGACTACGGGAATGATGAAACAGTTGGACATATTGTAGATCTGCTACATGATTATCAAGACCTATTTCCCACCAAGTTCACAGAGATGAAAGGAATAGTTGGATACTTGGGTGTCATGAGGATACCATTAAAGGAGGATGCTAGACCACTTAAGCAGCGTCCATACAGATTGAACCCGCGATACAAAGAAAGGGTAAAGGATGAAATCGATAAAATGCTAACAGCAGGCATCATTGAACCAGTAGAGGAAAGCGAATGGGTTAGCCCTATGGTAGTACAAGAGAAGAAAACAAAAGGGGACATAAGGATCTGTGTTGATCTGCGAAAACTCAACGATGCATCACTTCATGATCCATTTCCAACACCATTCACTGATGAAGTATTAGACAACATGGGAGGAAAAGAGGTCTACTCCTTCACTGACGGGTTTTCAGGCTACCACCAGATCAGAATACACCCAAAAGATCGATCCAAGACTACATTTGCAACAGAATGGGGCTCGTTCCAGTATATGGTAATGCCCTTTGGTCTTAATAATGCACCAGCTATATTTTCTAGAGTAGTAGTTGTTGTATTTAAAGAATACATTCATAAATTCTTGGAGGTATATTTTGATGATTGGACTGTATTTGGGTTAATCAATAAGCACATAGGCGATCTAAGACTGATGTTAGAAAAATGTAGGCAGTACCAGATTTCTCTAAACTTGAAAAAATGTATATTCTGTGCACCATTTGGTATCTTGTTGGGTCACATTGTCTGCAGACAAGGCTTGATGGTAGATCCCGCCAAGATCGCTATCATTGTAAACCTTCCAGCACCTAATTCAGTCAAGCAACTAAGGACAGTACTTGGTCATACTGGGTACTACAGAAAGTTCATCAAGGGCTACGCAAAGATTACAGCGCCGATGGAGAAATTGCTAAAAAAAGATGTAAAATTCCTATGGAATGAGGAATGCCAGCAGAGCCTAGACATACTTAAGAAGAAGATGGTTACAACACCCATCCTAGTATTTCCGGATTGGACTAAGCCTTTCCATGTACATGTGGATGCCTCCGGCATCGCATTAGGAGTCATCTTAACCCAGCCAGGAGAAGGGGATCTTGACCATCCCATCGCATATTCCAGCAGAAAGTTATCAACAGCAGAAAAGAACTACACCACAACAGAAAGGGAGGGTTTAGCTATGGTATATGTGTTGCAGAAGTTCAGGAACTATCTATTGGGCGCCTCGTTCAAAATGTTTACTGATCATTCCACATTGAAGTACCTAGTCAATAAACCAGTGTTAGGGGGGAGAATCTGCAGATGGTTACTCCTCTTCCAGGAGTATGATTTTGAGATCATTGTGAAACCAGGCAGACTGAATGCAGGACCAGATCATCTGTCGCGGCTAGACTCAGGAGAAGAGCCTAGTAACCTAGAAGACAATCTGCCAGATGCGCCGTTGTTTTCCATACATATTGCAGATGAGTACTATGCCGACATTATTCAATTCCTCACTACAGGAGTAGCACCTGACGAACTTACTAAACAGCAAAAGAAACAGTTGGTTGTTAAGGCAACAGACTTCACCCTCATTGCAGGATGTCTATACAAGTTAGGTCCGGATGAAGTTCTGCGCAGATGCGTGATGCCACACGAGAAAGACACCATTATCAAAGAGGCTCATTCAGGAACCGCAGGAGGACATTTCGCAGGAAAACCGACCACGCAAAAAATTCTAGACGCAGGCTTGTGGTGGCCTACACTGCATAAAGACACAAAGGACTTCTGCAGATGCTGTGATATCTGCCAAAGGGTGGGAAAACCCTCGCACCGCGACGAAATGCCTCTTCGACCGCAGGTCATGCTGCGCGCATTCGACAAATGGGCTATCGATTTTGTGGGTCCAATCAACCCACCCGGGAAGCGCACTGGTTCGAGATACATCATCACTGGAATAGAGTACCTCACCAGATGGGCAAAGGCCAAGGCAGTAAGAAATTGTGATGCTGCTACAGCTACACAGTTCCTTTTTGAAAACATCATCAGCAGGTTTGGATGCCCAGTAATTTTGATGAGCGATCAAGGCACACACTTCCTGAACAGCACTATTGAGGCATTGACAGAAGAATTCCAGATTCAGCATTATAAGAGCACTCCCTACCACCCACAAGTTAATGGTACGGTCGAAGCCTTCAATAAAATTTTAGAAAATGCTCTCACCAAGATCTGTAATAGCCAGAGGAACGATTGGGACCTTTGAGTTAACGCTGTCTTATGGGCATACAGAACCACATGCAAGAAACTTACGGGACATATGCCTTTCAGCTTGGTATATGGACAGGAGGTTGTTATGCCTATGGAGTATATTCTTCCTAGCTTAAGAATCGCTCAGATTACGGGGATGACTGATATAGCCACGGTAGAGGAACAGTTAGCACAGCTGCTTATCTTGGAAGAAGACAGATTCATCGCGGGATTCCATCAGACAGTGCAGAAAGCAAGAGAAAAAGCCTGGCATGATAGACACATTAAGAATAATACTTTCCAGATCAGAGACTTAGTGCTCCTGTATGACAGCAAATTCCTGAAGTTTCCAGGGAAGTTCAAAACACATTGGCTGGGGCCATATCAGATACAGCAAGTCACAGAAGGAGGTGTTGTTCAACTCAGTCAGTTGAACGGGGAGCTTCTTCCCACATGGATTAATGGCAGTAGGCTTAAGATCTACAGTGACACCCTCCCCACCTCTCCGTCCTAGCATGAACAGTATATAGAGGTGCAGATGCCCAGTGTAGTTGAAAGGAGGCATCGCACCGGGAACTAGTCTACACCGGCAGATAGCCTAGTCAGGAGGAATCGCACCAGCGCGATTCAAAAAAAAAATAAAAAAATTGTTGCACAGGTGACAAGGAGGCTACATCGCAGCAATGCCATGTGTCACCGTGCCACGTGTCCAGTTTGGCAACTTACAGTGGACCGTCAAGTCACGGTCTGACAGGCAGTTAATGAGGAAATGACCGGTATCCCTTACCGTAGATTTGGCGGTAGGTCTCATTAAGTTTCTAGATTTGGCAACATCTTTGACAAGACTGACACCTGAGCACGCACAATTCGAGTAGCACGTGAGCAGATTTCCGCATTAAATGAGGATCAGAATGGCGGGCATGGCATCATCCAGGCAATAATTAAGTCCGACGGGTTTTACCGGGATGACCGCCCCATCCGGGAGCGTTGACTCGTCCTAAATATAGGAACTCCCCAGGTACGAGAGTCACATTTGCAAACATCTGAGAGCCATATAGAGCAGTCCTGAGTATCCCCTGTGCAGTATCAACCAATCCAATTACAGAGTATAGTGAATTCCAGAGTTCGAAGCCACTGCACACCCAGAGTATTGAGCCAAGTGGATTCTGACTAACAGCTAACCTCTAGAAGGCATGTTGAGACGTTTTGACCCTGGTCCTGGTGACCGTAGATCCGCCATGACGACGTCGCCCAGGGTTGTGAAACTAAGTACAGCACAAGTTAGAAAGACGCTAGGGACGAAGAGTCAAGCACCAGAAGTAGAAGTTGTCACTAAAGGCTCCGCTAAGGAGAAGAAGAACACCGAGCCGACCACTGAAGATAAGAAAGCAGAGCAGAAGACTGATGAGAAGAAATCTCCCGCTACAAGGAAGGTAAAAATCAAAAAAAGAAAGCAACGGGAGAAGGTCGCCGACCCATCTGATCAGCTAATCGAAGAACAAAAGACTCCTAAGGTACAGATACAACATATGGTTGTCATAGATCAGAGGCAGCGTGCACGCTTGGAGAGGGTTGTTGAGCAAGAAAAGGCAAAACAGCACCCTAAGGATCCAAGGCAGCCTATGGACCTGGACCACTTCGAAGAGAAGAGAAGTGTAAGAATACTGCAAACCCAGCGGAGGGGAGACTTCCAGATCAAGGACAAAGGCTTGTCCTCGGAGCGGAGCTCATGGGTTGCTTCTTCTCCGTCCACAAGGCTCTAGATGGAAGGAAAGGTTTGAGGAGGCTGGAAGATACAGATTTTCCTTGTGATAAAAGTTCTAAACCAGATAAGAAGGAAAGGATATCTGTGGAACACTTCTCAAACACTAGAGCGCTCATAAAGAAGAAAGAGCGAAGAGAACGACACCGTGACTAAGGGCAGAAACCATCAGAAAGCCCACCGAGCTAAGTTACCGAAACTCCAGAAAGAGCGTGCCGAGGTAATGAAGAATGAAGTTGCAGAACTTCGGGGTAAGTTGCAGAAAACTTCGTAGGAGGCGAAGGAGAAGCTACAACAGGAGACACCTGCTGGTAGTGGCTCGGGGCGAGCCACAAGTAAGTGTTAGGGGACTGTTGGAGCAGGATCCCGCAGCTACAGAAGAAGCTGCTAATTTTGGCGAAAAGAGAGAATTTTTGGCGGAAAAAGGACAGGGCAGAGCTACGACGGTGTAGCACGTTTCCAGCTGGAGAGCAGAGCCGGAAACCATGACTTTCGGGATAGAAAAGTCAAGAAGGCAACGGTACCTGAGCGGCCGAGAGAAGAAAGCTCAACCACTGCATTGAAGGCAGCGGCGGAAGACAGGAGGGCTCAGTGACCCTCATAAAGAAGAAGGGGCAATGAGGCTCAAGCATTGAAGGGGAAGGACAGAAAGAGAAGCGGTGCATAGTACCCATGGTCAGTGCCGGGAAGCATGGAAGACTGCAGAGAGCTGCAGTGTGACGGGAAGCGGCTACCTCAAGGACAGAGAGCACCGACTGTCACTAATTAGGGTATGGGTTTACTGTTGGGATAGGCCCACAGTGTTTTAATGGCACGACCTTCGGGCTGCCTATAAAAGCTTGCATTTTTGTATTGTAAATGGTTAGCTAATCAGTCAGTTAGATTGTTGGTCAGTTGATAGTTTGTAGATTCAGGAATCAGTCAAACAGACTGCGTTGTAACGATCCAGACACCTAGTGTCTGTGAGTCATTTGAGTCTGCATGTAACCATTCACAGAGAAAACAGAGAGGGAAGGATATATTGAAGGAAAGGAAACATAGAGATAGAACAGGGGTATAGAAGAGACCTCGCGCTGCATATGTAGTGCATCAAACTGTGCTAACTTCCCTCGAGACATATAATAGAAGCACAGTTTGGTGGACGTAGCTCCCATCCCGGGGGTGAACCACATTAAATCTGCGTGTTATGTGTTGAATGAATGTGACTGTATTTGCTTAAATGTTACTGGTTATTATGCATGTAATGTTAGTTGCTGTAGATGAATGTATGTATTGTTCCGCTCATGATAATGCAAGAGGATAAAGATAAGTTTAAGCATCTTAGTAGGCTGTTTAAAGACTCCTTTACGTCTGTCTCTAATGACCAGTTACTCACAATATACTTCTGAGAAGTAGAGTTTCGCACATCGGCACAGTCAACGTTAAGAGCGCAAAGTTGTAGTGGTAAGATATCGCAGAGAGGCGGTATCGCATCAGCAGAGGAGCTGCGGTGCATAAGACTACGAGATGAGGGCTTAGTGTTGAGGAGAGGAAGGGTGGACCGCGGTGCGCAGAGATGCGGTAAGGTTGGGAATATTGTGGGTAAGTGGAAGTTGTGCGACGCGAGAGGAAATCATACGACTTGCACAAAGTTAAGCATCACACGGGTAAAAGTGCTGCGAGTAGACGGGGAAGTGCGATGCGCAAAG
Organism: Pseudotsuga menziesii; assembly: GCA_001517045.1. Classification (NCBI taxonomy): domain Eukaryota; kingdom Viridiplantae; phylum Streptophyta; class Pinopsida; order Pinales; family Pinaceae; genus Pseudotsuga; species Pseudotsuga menziesii. The sequence continues at coordinate 231,535 of LPNX011210800.1, read as the reverse complement.
CTAGTTGATCTAGTGGCGCGCAGGAGTAGGAGAAAAGAAGTAGGATGCACAGAACCTGGTCCAAGACACTTGAGTCTTGGCCAACCCATTAGATTCACTTCGGGTGAGACTTCAGATCGCTTCGCGGTCTGTCGCCGAAAGGGCCAGTGAGTTTGGGGTGTTGTTGATTAATTATAGTAAACCCGGGTCTGCCCATGCAATCAACAGAGAGATTAAGGAGCGCACTGGCCTATGGTTGGGTGGAACGTTGCAGCGATGTAGCTGGTTGCAGGACAAGTTCTTGATAAGATAAATATTCTTAACTATCTCGTCTCTGCAAGTTGTATTTTGTTGTATAATGAAAATGATGAACATGTTAGAATGCCTAAATGTATGTTTTTCTTCTGCTATATGTGAATGATTATGCATATCTACATGTTTTATTTCAAAGCATTTCAATGTTCATCTATGCATGTTCATGGGGCTAGTTTCTCGGATAGATAATAGTTTGGTAGCATCGTCTTCGCCAATCGGAGGGTCAGGGACGTTACAGACATGTTTTCCTGAAGTTATGAATATCTCAAGGAGTATGATACTTCTATAATTCAACATACCATTCTTATTAAACCTGGTGAAAAACCTTTCAGACAAAAATTGAGAAGGATAAACTCGATGTTGCTTCATGTTATTGAGAAAGAAATTAAAAAATTGTTCAATTCTAGGATTATCATGACTCTGAGATTTTCCAAATGGGTTTCTAATTTGGTTCCTTTCATAAAGAATAACGATGAAATTAGGCTTTGCATATTTTTCAAAAATCTTAACAAATTCTCATTGAAGGACAACTACCCATTGCCGAAGATGGATCGTATTCTGCAAAAAATGGTGGGATATGCAAGGATTTATACTATGGATGGTTTCTTAGGATATAACCAAATCAAAGTGTTTCCTGAAGACCAAGAAAAAACTACATTTACCACACCATGGGGTACATTCATGTATGCAAAATTGCATTTTGTTTTGATGAATGCAGGGCCTACTTTCTAGTTTGCTATGGACATTTCTTTTGCAGAGGAAAAACACAAGATTGTGGTATTTTATATGGATGGTATCAATGTACACTCTATATCTAATAGGAAACATATCGAGCATCTGGAGAAAGTTTTTATGAAGTGCAGGAAACATGCCATATCATTAAACCCCATAAAATCTAATTTTGCATTAGAGGAAGGAAAACTGCTAGGAAATATAATTTCAAAGGATGGTATAAAGATAGATCTAAAAAGAGGGTGAAATCTTGAAGGTTGATGATCCAAGGAGCAAGAAAGGAGTACAGTCTATAAATTGAGCACACAGATATGTAGATAAACACATAACTCACAAAATGGATCACACAATTTACTGAGCAATTGAAGAATGAAACAGTGCAAAAATGGCTTGCAACTGTGAATGCTTTCATTAATAAAAAAAAGTAATTAGATAATAATTACAATGAATTACAATGGCTAAATATCAACAAGCAATTCAAATCCACATGAGGAAATTCAAATTGATTACACTCTACTTGACTGTAGGTAACTAATACCTTGTCTAAATCATTATCGGAGGACTCAATGGTTAACTGACCTTGTCTAAACCATCACCGGAGTTCATTAGAGTTCTAAAACACAAATCAAGTGTCTAATTCAGTGTTGAATGAATCTAATTGACTGAGGTAAGTGATAAATGTGCCTCTCTTGCATGCATCCATGCAAACCTAGCGGTAATTGAATGTAACTGACTCCTAACTTAGCTTGGCTAGTCCCCAACTCAACTCAACTGACCTTGTTTGGTATTAGCACTCCCAATGGCTCCTAAATTGTAGGGATTGGTATAGGAGACTCCTAAACTGATGCATGCAAGTGCAATTAGTGGTGGTAGGTCTCAATTAGTGTTCCCCACACTTTAGTAACTGAAACATGTGCCCCAATTAAGCCAAGTGGACCCAATGGTGCAAGTGACTAAAAATAGACTAGATGGACTCTCGATTTAGAAATGACTCCTAATTTAGACATATGACCAAATCGGACAAGGGAGGATTAATAATCCTAACACCCCTCCTGAATGCTAACTTGGAAAGATATATGGGAAGAAGGTCAAAGGAAAGATAGATAGAAAATATAGTTAGGAAGAAGCAACAACCAGCATACCCTATTGGGGCTTCTTCATCAGAGAACAAGATAGAAAAAATGACCAAACTGTTAGATAACTTGACTACTAAAATTTCTAAGCTAAAGGACCAAGGACAAATATCTGTGAGAGGTAAAGGGCCAAGTGAGTTTGTTCCCTGAAACTCTAATTGTGTCCCTTACAGAAGAGGAAACCCCCCAGTTCAGATCCTCAGAAGGGAAAGGAATCAAGGGGAAGATCAGAGAATCAAAGTTCCTTTTCATAATGTTGTACTAGAAGAAGAACTAGAATCGATTGAGGAAGAAGGAGAGGCTGAAGACAACATCCACTGCATATGAGATGAAGTTGACTATTCTTTTCTGACACAGGAAGAATATGAGGAAGCCCTAATTGATGAGCAGATCAATGAAGAAGCAGTATATCAGGCTAATGGTCAAGGAGGGTATAATCTGAGGTCCAGGCTGGTTTCTCCCCTTAATAAGAATGTTGTTCCTACCAAACAGCCTATTGCACTAGCTAAAAAGGATACTATTTTACCAAAGAAAATGGTTGTCATTCCAAAACCATTGCAAAAACCAGCACCTTCATTAATCCCTGAGCATGTCCAACTCAAAGCTTCGGGACATGAGGTAAGGTTTCCTGATAGACTGCATTATTCTTTCAACCTTGAGTCAAAGATTAAAAAATTGAAGATCCCTTTCCCATTAATCGAGCTAATAAAAAATGATGCATTCAAAACTTCCATACTGAATTCTCTTCATCCAAAGATACATATTGATACTAACTTTGTAAATATGCAAGATGATAAAACTATTGTAACCCTAGGCCCTATGATCGAAGACCTAAAGGATTCATGCCCACCTTTCTACATATCCTTGAATATCCATGATAAAGTCCTTCATAAGTATCTGCTGGACTTAGGAGCTTCCCATAACCTAATGCCAAAAGTTGTGATGGATGAGCTTGGTACCAAAATTACAAAGCCCTACCATGATTTGTTCTTCTTTGACTCCATAAAGGTCAAATGCTTGGGCCTCATCAAAGACCTTGTTGTAAACCTATCTCAGTTGCCTTCAAAAAGCATCATGATGGACATTGTAGTGGCTGATATCCCTCCCAAATTTGGTCTCTTTCTATCTTGATAATGGAGTAAAATATTAGGTGGCACCCTTCGAATGGACCTTACATATGCTACAATCCCCATGTTTGGAGGGGAGACCAAGAGTCTTTACAGGGAGAATCATCTTGCCTAGATCATAAGCAATGAAAGAGATTTAGTGAACCACTCCATCTATGCAGTAGACACTAATTTTGGGTCATGTATTCTACAAATAGATGATTCTTAGCAAACACCAGTCCAGCTTGCCAAGCCCACCTATCAGCATCCTGAAGAAGTGACCACATCAATCTAGAACATGTATTTTGATGGGGCTAGCACTCAAAACTTAGTAGGTGAAGGTGTAGTATTGATCTCTCCATCTGAAGAGAATATTCATTTGTCTTATAAGCTTGATTTTAAAACCACTAAAAATATAGCAGAATATGAAGCCTTGCTGCTATGAGTTAAAGCTGCCAAGGAAATGGGGATCATGTGCATGATAATATTTGGAGATGCAGACCTTATTAGACAGCAAGTCAACAACACTTTTCAAGCAAAAAATGTCAGACTAAAGACTTATAGGGACGAGGTATGGAAACTCAGAGGCTCCTTTATGTTTTTTGAACTATCATATATACCTAGGGCTTTGAATCACCTGGCTGATTCCCTAGCTGTCTCTACAAGTATGTTTGTTCCTCCTTTACCTCCTAAGCTCAGCTATGATGTTCAGGTCAAGTATGGACCTTCCCTGCCAGATAATGTAAAATTTTGGAAGGTGTTTGAGAATGATGATGATCTTAGTAAATTCCTTCAGCTAGTAGATAAATTATTTGATGTACATATAGATCAAGAAAACCTAAACATCGAAGGATCCCAACAGCTCAACTTAAAAGATAAGGTAGCTTATCAGAATATTGTCCAATTACCTAGAAATTATATACCTCGGGGTCTAGTACCTCTAGAAGAGATTTTTTATCATAATGACATCCCTTTCAAGCCTGCCAAAACGGAGCAAGACCCTGCTTTCCAAGAACAAAACATAGGTAGCCAAAGCCATCTAAAACTTATAAATATATCAACTGAGTTGACTGATGATCAGAGGTCCAAATTTTGTAGCCTAATAAAATAATTTGTTGACATCTTTGTCTAGGAGTACAGTGACCTGAAAACTTATGACATCAATATAATCCAATACATGATTCCTTTGGAGAAGGACACCATCCCTTTCAAACAGAACCTGAGATCCATCAGTCCTCTCCTACTACCTGTAATTGAAAAAGAAATCCGTAAGCTCCTCAAAGCCAAAATCATAATCCCCCTCAATTATTCCAATTGGATTGCAAACTTAGTGGTGGTAAGGAAGAAGAATGGGGAGATCAGGTTGTGTGTGGATTTTAGAAACCTGAACAAATGCTCCAAAAAAGACAACTATCCACTACCCAAGATGGAACACCTGTTGAAAAGAGTCGCAGGGGCTAGGGTTATGTCATTTCTAGATTGCTTCTCTAGATACAAACAAGTTATTGTGCACCCTGATGACCAGGAAAAGACTGCTTTTACCACCCTTTGGGGCACTTTCATGTATGCTAAAATGCCATTTGGGGTGATGAATGTTGGGGCTTCTTTTCAGAGAGCCATGGACCTAGATTTTGTAGGATTGAAAGATAAATGTGTGCTTATATACATGGATGACCTAATTGTTTACTCTCATAGCCATCATGACCTTTTTCAGCACTTGAGGAGGGTATTTCTGAAGTGCGGGAGGTTTGGGATATCACTCAACCCTAGGAAGTCCCAATTTGCATGCAATGAGAGGAAACTCCTAGGTCACATAGTCTCAGCTGAAGGTGTAAAGATTGATCTGGTAAGGGTGGAGGCAATCCAGAAGCTATCCATACCTAGGTAACAAAGGGATATTCAGTCCTTTTTGGGTAAGATAAATTTTGTTAGGAGGTTCATCCTTAATTTCTCTAAGCTGGTAAAGCACATAACAGCTATGTTGAAAAAGGATGCAGAAATAAAATGGACTGACCAGATAATAAGCTCTTTCAAAGACATCAAGAAGGCTATCATGGAAGCCCCAACCCTGATTAGTCCGGACTATACCAAGATTTTTTATATCTTCTCCTTTGCATCCTATAACATAGTGGTAGCCGTGCTGTTACAAAATAGGATGAGGGTCTCGATCATCCAATTACATTCTTCAGCAAGACATTGAGGGATTATGAGCTGAAGTATGATCCAATTGAGAAACAGGCTTATGCTCTCATCAAATCATTGAAGACCTTTAGGATTACATTCTCCATGAAAAAGTTCTTTCCTATGTCCATTCAGTTGTTGTGAAGGATGTTTTGACTCATTTTAACATTGATGGAAAGAGAGATAAATGGATTGCCCAGCTCATTGAGTTTGATATAGAGGTGAAGCCTACTAAGCTAGTAAAAGGACTAGTTCTGGCCAAACTCATGGCTAAAGAAAACTATGAACTAATGGGGATAAACTTCACTTGTGTCAATTCAGCAAAATTGCAAACTGTAGTAGTAGTAGAAGTAGTTCAGGATCATAATGAAATTAAACCAGTGGCTGAAAGTTTGTCTTCATGTGAGTGGTACTCAGGTATTATTCATTTTCTACAGAAATTCGAAATTCCTCCTAGTCTCGCTCCTAATCAAGCACGAGCTCTTAAACTAAAGTCTGTTAAATTTTCCATAGTTGGTAAACTCTTGTACTGGAAAGATCTATCTGGGGTTTTTTTGAGGTGTCTAGATAAAGAAGAATCAGATTAGGTCATGCATCACCTTCATTCCAGCACATGTGGGGGCCATCATTATTAGAAGACCAGAGCCCACAAAATCCTGAGGGAAGGGTACTATTGTCCAGTCATTTTTGTTGGTGTGTGTACCTTTGTGAGGGCCTATGACCAATGCCAAATATTTATAGGGAAGCATGTAATATGCTGGTTTTGACCTCATTTGCATTAAAAGGTACATGATGTATATATTGTAATTAATCGTGGTAAGGAGCTAAAGGCAAAATCCCCACCATCGATTTGGTTGTGTATGTTTCGACACTAGGGATAGTTGTCGATGGTGTATCATGCTATCCAACACATTAGAGTTTGGCATCATGTAAATATCCACATCCATTAAAATAAACCTACATCCAGCTACGACGGTGTAACGTTAAAATGAAAAGGGCATGATTCCAAAGGATAAGGGTGGGGGATGTCAAACCTTGGACTATGGGGGGGAAATCCATGTGTCACCACCCTGTTTGATTTGCCCATATTTCCTTGTCTTATCCAACTACAACTTTAATGTTTTCTTGAGTATTTGAGGTAGTTATGGCTAGGAGTGGAGTGTGGCAGGACTGTCAGTCCTTTCCAACACGCACACTCCACCAGCAGGTTGACCTCACATTGGAAAGCAAAAAACCACCACCGCAATTCTCTCCAGGAGGCCATTCTCTCCATTGTAAACTCACCCTCACGCATAGGCAGATTTGTTCACTCTCACACAGGGACGCATAGGGGGCCAGTTAATCTTCCTCACACACAGAATAATGGAGGATTGGTTCTTTCCCCATTCTTGTTTGTGCAACTTTCTTTAGCGATTGCATCAAGGAATTGTGTGCTATGGGCTCTTGGATGTTAGATGACTACTGATTTCCACATCCTTTGGCTGAGTTTTTCCTTATCTATGCTGGCATTTTTTCTTCTCCCCTATTTCAAAACTATGTAAGGTTCTCGTCGTTTCCTCATCAGGTTGTGGTATGTGTTTATGTCCTCCTTTTGTCCAAGATTGAGAATCAGACTTCTCCCCTGTTTTGAGACTGTGTAAGGTTGCCATAGTTTCATTGTGAGTTTGGGCTGTCGATTCACCCTATTTTTGAGTTGCTTCTTGGTTGCTGAGGTACCAGATGTCCTTTGGGGATTGTTGCTGAGTTGTTTTCGCCATGCTAGGGCCAAGAACAACTCTAGAGTGTGGTTGGGCCTGAACTGTGTTTCATCTTTTGTTTGGGATTGTCACCTAGTTGGATTTGCCTTCTTCACAGAGCTATGAATGGGTTGTATTGCTGTGGTATGCAGTGGTTGGTCTTTGAACTATTGAGAGTAGGATTAGAGGCTAGGTATGCTTGATAAAACTGGTTTTTGAGGCCACCAGCTTAGCATGTAGCCTTTCCTAGCTCTCCTTGACGACCTGATAAACCCTATTGTGTGGGCTTGGCTAATTTGTGTACTTGGATATGTGTAATCTTGCTTTGACCCTTATTCCTCGAGGAATCATGCCTAGCTCAGGGGTGGCAGTGTTGTTTAGAGATTGATGAGCACGCTGGCCTATGGTTGGGGGGAACGTTGCAGCGACGTATCTAGTTGTGGGACGAGTTCTTATTAGATGGGTATTCTTGTCCCTTTTACTTCTACATTTATGTTTACTAATGAATGAATATGATGAAAATGTGTCATGCTTGAATGTGTGTATGTTTTCTTCCACTATGTAAATGAAGGATTATGCATCTTAGTAATTTTATGTTCAGCTTTTGATTCTAGCATAATATGACTGTCCATGTTCATGGGGATATTTTCCCATATGTTTGATGTTAGTAGCGTCCTCTTCATCGGTCGGAGGGTCGGGGACATTACAGAGTGGTATCAGAGCTTAGGTTGCAGCATGGGCCTGAATGGGATGTGAAGATGCAGTGACAGAGCTTGTAGGTTGCACCATTGGCCTCTATGGTCCATGAATAACTAGTTAGCAGGGGCATGTTTCCTTCTGCCAAGAAGAAATCGATAGATGACTGGAAAATTCACAAATTTGTCTAAGTGTCTAAACTATTGGTTCATTGGAAAACTTAGTGGGAAGGACTTCCAATGCAGTGGAGAGCTAGGCAGAAACACACCCGACGGAGGACACTTGGAACAAAAATTGTGGGAAATTTTTCTAAGTTTTCGTCGGCTGCCGACGGAACTTAGTGGATGTGGGAGCCGCAGTTTCGGTGAAGATCAGGTGAAGGCTACCTAAACTCCGGCTCGATGTAGTGGAAGAAACGCCCGATATTGACTTTCGGCGTCAAAAAAATTTAGTTGTTCGAACTACCGAGGCCGTCGGCTGAAAATAGTTGTTGGGTTCGCCGACACATAGCACTTAGTGGTCCCGACCACCGATAGATGTTATGTTCTGTGGAAAGAAGAGGGGAAAAATTTTGTGAAAATTTTTTCTAAGTGTGAAGACCATCGACGATCGACAAAATATAGTGGTTTGGATCACCGATACTTAGCCAATTGAGTGCCGCCGTTGCAGATGGCTAGACCACTATCCTCCCGACGGGTAGGGCCTCTGACCCCCAACGCAATAAAGGAAGTTCAAAAATTTTCTAAGTGGTGAAAACGTCAGCGATGGTTAACTGTTTTGATTGGTGAAAGATAGTGTTTCATGCGTCTTCCTTTACGGAAGCCTAGAGCACTAGTATTCTAATAGGGAAAAGCTCCGACTACCGATGCCAGTCAAAATCAGTTCACCGATCGAAAAGCATTAGTAGATTGGGCCGCCAATCAGAAGAAGATCGAAAAATGGTGGGCCACTATTGCAGCTGTTTATTGAACTATTTCGCCAAGGAAAATAAGAGAATTGAGCCGACCAAGTGGCAAAAAGAAAGACTAAAGGGAAAATTTCAAAAATTTCTCTAAGTCCTGGAGTCGTCGGCCATCGGTGATGGTTAGTGGAACACATTGCCAACACCTAGTTAAGTCAATTGTTGATGAGATACGATGGATGAAGTTAGTGGATTGAATTTTTGCCATTGCGGCTAGCCAATGAACTATCCTTCTGACAGATAGAGGCTTCAACCATCGATGCCGCAGTGATTAGTACTTCTGACAGCCGATGAGAAGAAAATTTGAAAAATTTTGTTTAAGTATAAGGTCACCAAAAAGTTATTCAGGATCGGATTGTTGATCGAGTACATTAAAGGTTTAAGAATCTACCATTGTGGCTGCTTAGTCAACTAGCCCTCCGACGCCACAGCAACTAGTGCTTCCGACCATCGACAGACTTACGGCAGCAAAAGACTTAAGGAGATTGTTGGCCGCTGTTGTGGAAAGCTGGGTGACTAACAGGTTATGCTATTGTCGATTAGACATGGGATAATAGACCATTACAGGCCAATGCAGCAGAAGGAATCAGATGAGTAACTCACCGATACAACAGAAGAACTTAGAAGTTTCAACCGTCGAAATGCCCGATGAGCAGTAGTTTACATTGCCGATCGAAAGTCTAGATGTCTACTCACAAAAACCGAAGTAAGAAAACTTTCTGCAGTTGCGGATTCCTAAGTAACTATCCACCCGATGGATAGTGGTTTTGGTTTCCGACACAGCAAAAAGGATTTGTTGTTTGAATCGACGATGCGACAGGGAAGAGTAGTGGATCTGATCACTGGAAATTGGTTGATGAGACCGTCGACAAGTTGTATTGTCTATGGAAACCACAGTCAGTTTGTTGGCCACAGTTGCGGCTACCTAAAGAGATATCCACCCGAAGGGTTGTGGTTCGGATCGCCGAAGTGTCGGAGTTGTAGATGGGATGATACCCGATAGGGAGAAAGAAAAATTGGGGTTTCAAGCGGATTTTTCAAGCGGCTTTCAATTGTTTGCAGTAGAATTTTCAGGAAATTTCAGCTAGTTTTACAGTGAATTTCTCATTGGAGTTTTCAACAGTTTCAGGACTGAAAAGGAAGAAAACCCTGGGTGACTAAAGTTAACATTCCTGACCAATATATTTTTGAAGTGGTGTGGCTTTCACACCTGAGGTCAGAATGAAGCATGTGGATAGGCGTTGGAAAGCTTATCCAGTAGGGAACAAAGGAGAATCATCAGAGTTTGAATGCATGGCAACAAGGTACTAGTGATTGTTTGAAAAACAAATGTGCTACTGTAAATATGGAAAAACCCAGGAATTGCATTCCTAGAGGTAGCAAGACTATGAATTCAAACCAGCTGTTGTGTGGAAGAGGAGTTCCATGCGAGGATGTGGGACTTAAAAAGGGAAGTTTCCTTAAACCTTATCTTACTGATTATAACTACATTTCCTAAGTTTTATACCTAAAATGTATGAGGATATGCTTTGCATACATAGGATATTGAGGATTATACATTTATAATGAACCACTAATTATAGTTATTGCATTGGTGTTGGCATTAGTGGAAAAACCAACGACAACATGGACCTGGCTGAATGTGTTGATGATGCTGACAAATGTGACTAGCAACCCTCTGGAGGAAGGGATGAGGCAACCAGTCCATAATCAAAAGTTGGTGAGCAAATTCTGCAATCCTTTGTAAGATGCCGACTAAAATGGTAGTGTTGAACGTGTAACTAGGATCCATGCAGGTAATGGTTTAATTATGACAAATTCCAAGGAGTGGTAAAGGTAAGAGACCTCATACCATGTGGATATTTGATTATAGAAAGGTTTCATGCCTGTATAAGTTGATTGAGCTTAGTAGCCCAAGGAAAGTAAGTACTGATGATCTTGATTGTATTCATGCATCCTATATGAAGAATTCATGGTTAGGCCATGCATGATATGTGTGAATGCATAGTAGTCCTGAATCGATTCAAGGTAGCATTGAGTGGGTATGCATTAAAGGATTTTATAAATCTTGTAGTTATGCATTGAATGTATGCATATGAAGGGTGTGAGTAACTGATTACATAAGTATGGGTGTAAAAGTTGTGATGCATTGCATGAATGCCTTGAGATAGTGCATGTGATATTATGAATAACTAATGGCTAAAATAATGGATTGATGACCATTCTGGAACCATTTCAAAGGTTGTTATGAATGCAGGATAGTAAGTGCATGAAGAGGGTAGTCATGATCCATTGGCTGTCGGAAATGGTCTATGGAAGAGCAAGGTGGCACAAATGATATGCTTGTGAAGTAAGGAGTATCTAAACATTTCATTTAAATTGCATGAATGGTGTGATTGTACCCTGTAATTTAAAGTATGATAATGATAGTGTGAAGTAAATGAGTTTTGGTAATATTGATGTGATTAACAACTGGAAGTATTTGAATTTTATAAATTCTGAAAATGCTTCAGTAATTGTTGCAGCAATGAAAAAATTTATATGCATCAAGACTTACCAAGTGTTTGGTTGATTGAAGCTCAGGTTTCAGGTAGATTATTTAGAGCATGGCAACGAGGATAAGACCATGAAAAAGACCAAAATCTACCATGTGAAAGAGCCAAACCTTATGAGAAGAGTCTCATGGTGGTGAATATAGTTGGTATGCATAATGGGTTGTTAAATTTGAATTGTGAATTTCGGATTTAAGAAATTGCTGACAACTACTAATCACTATTGGCTTGCATAAGATGGTGTCAGGAGAATGCAGTGTAAGTGGGTATTCATACTATGATAGTAAGCATAAAATTATAATGGGCATAGTGGTGTTGCTTACAAGGGATTCACAATTGAGAATCACCTCATTGCCAAGCAAACTAATTTTTGTAGTAGACAGAATTGCAAATTCCTAATGAATTTGATTACTAATGTCATTGCTTGGTTATGGAACAATCAATTTGGATTGTATTATCAGATAATGATTGACTGTTTGGCTATTTGATGAATGTGCTAGGGGTACACACTACAAGAAGATCATGTTTGATGGCCTGCAGGAGCCAAACATCATGGGAAGGTTTTCCCTTACCTTGGAAATGGGTTTTGGGTGAAACTCCATTGGACATTTTGGAAATGTCTCATCTGTACTACATGTTTGTTAAGAAACATGAGTGAGATGGTATAGATTATGTCGACAAGACATGTGTGGATATGAAATGTAAAAAAGATATGGGATGGCTAACCGAGGGACTGTCAACTTAGAGAAGGGAGCCACATTCCTCCTTAACGAAGGAATACTGCGTCAGCAAATGGATAAGTGTTATGTGACCCTTGCTAAGAATATGCATATCAAATTATTAAAATTCCATATGCAGAACATGTTTTGATTTTATTTCCATAATGACTGATTGCTTGAGTATGAATAGGGCCTACATGGCACACACCGAGAAAGGGTGCACACTTTTCTGATGTCGAATAATGAAAGGGTTTTCAATATTGACTACACCCTAGGGAGTGGACGCACTCTTGGTGTCTCAATACTTGATAGTGAATGATATGAAATATGATTACAGTTTTAGAGCAATAACGCTGATGAGTTTGCTTATATTGCTTGTGTTGACAGGCTAAATAGATGCAGTTGGGTGTTGCACCCTAAAGAGAAAAGGAAAACTGTTATTGTGAGGGGTTGCGCAGTAAGGGTTATTGTTGATATAAGTGTATGTATTTTTGTTTATATAAGTGTATGTTGGGTTGTTATATGCTTGGGGATCCATAATATATCTTGGACCTGGAAATGGTCATGGTAAAGTTCCAAGCCTAGTCGACATGAGGGTGTACTGGCTGGACATTAATTATTTGATGTTGTGGAGTAGCATGTGTGCTGACCTAACATCCAAGTCCATAGGCAATCCCAAGGCTTGCAACGTGAAGCAGGATCCTATGGACCAAAGAGGAAATGCACAATACAGATAAGTATTGGATTATTTTGCTTATGAATGTACATGTGTATATGATTTGGTTATGATGTTTTAATGTCTTGTTCTAGAGATAAAACCGATGAGAATAAACTAAACATGTGAATCTATTCAATGTTTGGATATAGGCATCACTAGGAGGGAGGACTATGAGAGCATCCTAGGGGTGCAGGTGGACATGTGCCTATCCTAGAGAGCTCGGAATGAGTGGTAATGAAAAATGTGCTAGTAATACTGTGAAGGTCCTAGCAGTCGAGGAAAACCATGTGGGGAGGCTCCATGGTTGAGAGGTCTGAAATAGACCGGAGACACTAAGTGTCATGACTAAGAGGGATTGTTCCAACATTCACGGTGAAGTGA
>LPNX011210800.1:36758-217575 GCA_001517045.1 Pseudotsuga menziesii | reverse complement strand
TATATATGTATGTATGTATGTATGTATGCATTGTGAAATCAAAAGATTTATGAATGCATGTATGACTGAAATTGGAATGTGTGTATATGCTTAAATTAAATTGTGAACGCTGGAATGATTAACTCCCTGCCCAAGAATGGACATGAGTCAGCTCGTGTGCCTGTTGGGAAGGCATGAAAAATATGAAAATATCCTTGATCAGACTTGGGATGTCATGCCAATTAGGCAGTTAAGTGATTGATTTTAATGTCTATGTTATGCTTGGTCTAACAGAATTTCAATGGTGCATTTCACAGGTGAACAAAGTGAAACCCGGTGGTGCACATTGATCACGGAAGCAGATCAAAAGTTGTTGGAATTGGCTGGAAGTATCCTTCAAATGATTGCCAGGACCTAAGAAAATATTGGAGAGATGCTCAAGATACAAAAAAGGCAGAATGAAATGAACCACTAGACTTTGCAAAACCCTATTGGTTTGCAAAGGGAGTTGAAAAGCCTTTTGGGAGCAATCAGCAAAGGAAAGGAAGGTGGATCAGTGATGGGACATTCGTCCAAGCGACCTGTTAAGAAATGGTCTAGGAATAAAGATTCAAAATAACCTGAGCGGGTAAAGATGAAGCAGCCAGTGAAATGTTGGGGATGCAGAGGACATCATTTACGCTGGGACTACCCAACGAGGGAACATAAAGAGGGAAACAGCCACAAAGTTCCTAGGCTTTGAGATAAGCTGAAAGCTGAGAACCAATAGGAGAATTTCGTGGAAGCTGAGGGGCTTGGTCCTAAATGTTCAAAGTAAATAATTGAACGTGGGACAGATCTGCAAAATTTTAAAATTTTAGATGTGCAAATTGTATATGTATTCCTATGTATTGGAACACCGAGGACGGTGTTATTCCAAGGGGGAGGGGATTGTAATACCCTGGTTTTGACCTTGTTTGCATTAAAAGGTACATGATGTATATATTGTAATTAATTGTGGTGAGGAGCTAAAGGCAAAATCCCCACCATTAATTTGGTTGTGTATGTTTCGGCAATAGGGTCCTCAAGTGGGATACTGTCAGGAAGGAAAAGGGAAAACATGGAAATTTTGACTCTTTGTGGATTAGCCCTTTTGTGATAGCTTAGGTATAGAAGAACAACACCTTCAAATTGTAGAATCTTAAAGGGGAAGACATGTTTGATGGCCCAGTGAATGGGCATTTTCTGAAACTTTACTTTCTTTGAGGCTCTAAGGCCTTGTTATTGTAAATTATTAGTTAGTAGGTTGGTTTTGCTTACAAAATAAACTCCATGCCCAATGGAATAGTAAATGATAGTGTTATGTTTTTAGTTGTTTTCAAGGAAAGGCATTTTGGTCTGGGGTTTTTGGGACCTCACAGGGAGGTTCCCATCCCCAAGTAGGAGCCAGATGTTATCTCACAAAATAAATTTATTTTGATAGTATGAAGAAATCAAGTCATGTTATGAAATATTTAAAGATGACTAACAAATTGAAGGTCTTTGGTTTTGCTATGGTTGAAGAAATTGGAAGTTTATCTTTCGGTGGCTTAGGCGAGGTTCTTGACAACTCATTAGCCATCGAAAGGATTTGATTTCAACATCTAACAGTTTAACATAGGATAAAGGTTAGCCACCAAAAGCTGGCCTGATCGATTAAATGGTAAAATCACTTTCGGTGGCTTTGGCGAGACTTCAAACAACTCATTAGCCATCGAAGTGTTGCTTTCAGTAGCTTAGTGAACAGTCCAAGAAGGGAATTAACCACCAAAAGTAGGCAAAAATCATTGGGGAAAAATTGGTTTTGGTGGCTTAGGCAAAAGATATGATGTTTCATTAGCCACTGAAAGGCCGATCTTTCAGCGTTTAAAAGGGATATCTGAAGAGACCGCTATCCGCCAAAAGGAGAGTTTTACAGTGACATTGGGAAAACGGTTTCGATGGCTTGGGTGAAAAGGTCAGCATTTCATTAGCCACCGAAAGCCTTGTTTTTGGTGGCTAGCAAACAAATTCTTGAAGACCCTTAACTGTCAAAAATTTAAAAAGAAATAAATGTTTAGAAACCTATCAAATCAGAGCTTGAATACAAAACAACGATCATCAAAGGGCATGATAAACCACCGAAAGGATAGGAGGTTTCATCAAGGCATGAGGAAATGACTGAGTAGGTCATTATGGAACTGATAAGGACTTATGTGATTTCAAACCCTCCTTCTCCCTCCATCTATCCAAAGAACTGTAGACAATCCCCACTAGGTGTCCAGGTTGATTTTTACATTATTGTTGGGCAAGGGGTCTTGAAAAGATCAAATATAGCCATCACCTTCTGACCTAAGAATCAATCATGCAATTGAAATCCCTCATAATCAGTGTCCATTCTTCAGTACACTCCACCTTTGAATTTAGCATTTCTCACCACTAGAAAACCATCTCTGAGAGGCAGCCTACTAAAAACACTATTCCACAGAGCTTGAGTTGATTATTGCAAGTACCCAAGAGTGACATTCAGCAAATGAAGAAGGCAGGGCCTGCTCTCAAGCAAGAGTTGGGAGGAATCAACTACCTAGAGGCACATCCAAAAGTCTATCAATTTTTCAAGGATGATGGCTGCTATAGGTTTTCTGAGAAGATTCAAGGTTCACACTAGCAGGTGTCTGAGGCATTTTCTCTCACTTTCGATGGATCAAAGGAAGTCATAGGTAAAGAAGAATTCCTAATAGATGAAACCCTAATCAATGAAGTGACTGAACAACCTAGCACAAAAGAGAAGTGGTTTAAAAACACCATACCAAAGGATGTAGAGTTTAGATCTTACCTGAATCCTGAACATAGATGGGTGGTGTGGAAGAAAAGTGTACCATCCTCCTGGCTAGAAGAGAGGTGGCAGCAACTGCTAAAGGCCATTGTGGTCTACATAACATGTGAAGGGAGATACAACAGGGACATGATTTACCATTTTAAATTGATGAACCACTTCACAAGGAAAATCCCACTAAATTTTCCTTTTTACGTACACAGGAGTTTGGAAAAAATGGCACACCGAGTGAAGGCTCAACCAACCAACATTGCTAGCAGACTGTCTCATCAAGGTCTTATCCAACTTCTGATCCAGAAATTGTTGAAGAGGAGAAATATGGCCATGGGCTTATTTATTATTTTGGAATGGTTTTGAAACAGGCCTGCAGCCAGAAGAAAAGGGGAAGTCTCCTGCTAAAAAGTATAGCACACCAAGAAGTGGGAAAAGGAAGAGAAGGGATATATCCCCAGCAACAGCATAACAACCTCCTTCCTCTTCCAAATCCAATAAGGTCAAAAGAAACTTGGATTTCAATGAAAAGGGTGAGGAATTTACAACACATAGCGAGAACATCTTGAACCTTCCCTACTCAGATTCAGAAGAGGAACAAGAGGAAGGTGCAGACCTAGCATTGCAAGTTGTAGCATAGATTGAAGAACTCCCATCACATACACCAAAAGAGAAAGATGAACTAGCAGAGAAGGATTCCTATAGCGATCCCAAGACGCAAAGGATAAATCTGTTGCTGAGGTAAGTGTATGAGATGGAGATTTTAGAAAGGGAGATGCAAAAAAATAATGCTACATTGACCAGTAGGAACAAGATGATGCATAAATCTTACCTAGAGTTGAGAGAAAGGTATGCTTTCCTAAAAAAACTAAATAAAAGATACCTAAAAGAAAACACAAGGCTATATAGAATGATTAGGCTTCAGATACTGCAGATGAATGAGGCCAAGCTAAACCCTAGCACTCACCTCACATTTAAAACCCTAGCTGAAGCTGCAGCAAGCCTTCAGCCTCCAAAAGCAAGCCAAGATATTGTTAACCTTCCTAACATAGAGCCTGCTAAAGAAGAAAGCTAAGAAGACAAACCTGAAAGAACAATTTTGGAGGTGGCTTCGTAATTTTTGAAGAATAGGGCTTTCTATGGCTTAGGCAGATGCTGAGGCAGTTCATTAGCCACCGAAAGCAACGGTTTTGGCAGCTAACAGTTTCGATATTTTGGCCTCTTAACCACTAAAATAAAAAAGAGCCATAGGATTGAATTTTGACATGAAGGACCAGTTTTGGGTGAACATGGATAGCTCAAGGACGAAGTATAAAGACGAAGGATTCTGAAGAAAACATCATGAAAGGTATGCTTAAGTTTTGTTGTGACATAAAAGAAGAAAAGGTCACCAACACTCAATTGTTAAAGTGAAATAGTGACTTAACTAGCAGAGGACCAGTTGAAATGATTTCCAGTACTTACTTTAGTTATTAGAAGGTTCAAATATTGAACGAATTCTACAGTTAGTTAGACTAGTAGTTAAATTAGGGTTTTTTGACCTAATTATGTAAAACAATTATTTTGTCTATTTTTAAGTAAATCAGATCCAATTTTTCAAGATCTGGATATTTTTGTAAAGGCTATAAAGCCTAAGACTTATTTGATTAAAAGGGTTTGACTTCGGGGCCTTGTATACCATTGCTATTGTCAAGCTTCTCATATTGCTCATGACCTAATATAAGCTCTTTTGATATCATATGTTCAGCTTCCATTTCTTGTCTATTATGTGCTTATGCTTGAATGTGTTATTCAAGTTTATTTACGTTAATTGATGTCTCATAGCTGTCATCCTATTGGCATATTGATGATTTGAATTATAGGTACTTTCCTTGTTATGATTAGTCATTTATATATATCTTTTTTATGTATGAATCTACCAGCATGATAAGTTCTCCATCTCTTTACCATATTATCATACCTCTGAATAGTGGTAGTTAGAAGCCTTATCCCTAATTGAGTTTCATGCATGCCTTGAGAGTGTGAGGTCCTATAGGTCACCTGACTTGATCCACGTAGAAAACCATAAAAACATTTAAGTTACCAGGAATCCTTTAGCTGCAACCTAGAGGACTTTCTTGGAGTGATAACAAGATGGGTTTTCAATCATCTTCCTAGTTTTTGGTTTGGAAGTAGGGATTCAATCTAGATCTGAATCACCTTGAATCTCAATCTCATAAATTGAAAAAGATGGATCTGCAATACTGGTAGAAGCTACAAAAGAAGCAGATGAAATGATTTTACCTTCCTTTGCAAGTGGTTGCTAAGAATGCACTTGTTTTGAAGGAGGCATGAAATGTGAGAACTCATATGCTTTTGAGGCATGATTTGCAACACCTTTCACTATGATGGTCCTTGTAGAGATATTTGTGATCTCTATTAAGTTAGGTCCAAAGATCACTTGCTTTGGAGAGCCAGTATGGGTCATCTGGTAGACAGATAACAGGTTTGAAACTAGGGAGGGAACAAATAGCACATCTTTGAATCTTCCATGTTCAAGCTTGATAGGTCCCTTCCCTTTTGTTTGGATTTTACTATTATTTCCCATATGAATACTAGGACCATCAAGGGACTAAAAAGAAGAGAATGATTCTCTCGATGCAACCATATGGTTGGAAGTTGTAGAGTCAATGAGGAAGACATTTGCTGATCAGTAGTAGGCCTTTAGTGCATGGCCTTTCCTTTGCTATTCTTCATCTTCTTATCCAGAATAATCCTTCCTTGCACTAGCAAGTGCAGAAATGTTATGTTTCTTCAAAAAAAGAGCCATTTCATCAAGTTGTCTTCTCATACAGTAGCTTTCTGAATGAAATCCCCTTCCACGGTCAGAGCAGAGGACCTTGCCTTTTCCATTCTTCTTGCTTCTCTTCGAACTTGAATGCTCATTTGACTACTCTTTATTCATAGGAGACTTATCTCTTTGCTTTCCTTTATCATTCAGTCCCTTAGGTCCTCCTACAACTAGTGCTTGATATCTGGAAGATGAATGATCCCCATTTGGATCAACTTATCATGCTCATAAGTGAGATATGCAATGAAAGAATCAAGAGTGGGAATCTTCCAATTTGGAATAGTGGTCCTCACCAATTGAAAATTTGCCACAAAGACTGAGTATTCTGCATTGAGTTTTGAGAGAATGGAAAGAATGAGCTGATCATTCTCATTCTCCACCTTGCATTGCTTCAACTGGTATATCAGGTTCTTCAATTTTGTAAGAAATTCATTCAGTGATTGGAAGTTGGATGGATTAAGAGAGATTAGTTCATTTTCTAGTTGGTAGAGCCTCATCTCATCCTGCTTATCAAATAAGGAAGCAAGCTTGTCCCAAATATCCTTGGGAGTCTTCAATCCTTGGATGTGGAATCGAATATATCGAGAGACTGAGGAGAATAAGTATCAATTAGCTTTATCAAGCCTGCTCAAGTATTTTTCTTTGTCGTGATTCAGAGTTGGAACTTCCTCTACTTCTTCTATGAGTCTGAAGAGCTCTTTGGTATGGATCAGTACATCCATGTCTTCCTTCTACTAGATGAACCATTTTGAATGCAGTAAGGAGGACTGAGCTGCTATAACGAATGAAGTGAGAAGAAAGGGATGCTTGTAGTGAAAGCTGTGAGAAGAGCTGATAACTTGTCACACAATAAAACATACAAAGTAAGGTCAACAGTCTACACTTTTGGAATTTCCTTCACACCCAGCATAGTTGATCAAGCAAGCTTGATCAAAAATTTCGTAACTTAGAATATTAAGTGATAAATTCTCCGCTTCTAGTGCAGTACTAGAAGGAGGAATTTTGCTCAAAAAAATGATCCAGCTGGAGATCTAAGGAGGAGAGGTGACTTGTCCATTGAGGCTCTAATACCATATAAATTGAGCACATAGATCTGTAGAAAAACACATAACTCACAAAATAGATCACACAATTTACTCAACAATTGAAGAATGAAACAGTGCAAAAAATGGCTTACAACTGTGAATGCTTTCATTAATAAAAAAAAGTAATTAGATAATAATTACAATGAAGTACAGAGGATAAATAGCCACAAGCAATTAAAATACACATGAGGAAATTCGAATTGATTACACTCTACTTGACTATAGGTAACTAAGACCTTGTATAAATCATTATCGGATGACTCAATGGTTAACTAACCTTGTCTAAACCATCACCAGAGTGCATCAGAGTTCTAAAACACAAATCAAGTGTCTAATTCAGTGTTAACTGAGGCTAACTAGCTAAGGTAGGTGAGAAATGTGCCTCTCCTATATGCATCCATGCAAACCTAGGGCTAACTCAATGTAGAGGACTAGAACTGAATGTAACTGACTCCTAACTTAGCTTGACTAGTCACCAACTAAACTCAACTGTCCTTGGTTGGTATCGACACTCCTAGTGGCTCCTAAATTGTAGGGATTGGTCTAGGAGGCTCCTAAACTTATGCATGCAAGTGAAATTAGTGGAAGTAGGCCTCAATTAGTGTTCTCCACACTTTAGTAACTGAAACGTGTGCCCCAATTAGGCCAAGTGGACCCAATGGTGCTAGTGAATAAAAATAGACTGGATGGACTTCTGATTTAGACATATGACCAAATTGGACAAGGGAGGATTAATAATCCTAACACAGTCATTCATTGGTCAAGTAAACGTTTTGAGGAGGTTCATTCCCATTTTGCTGAGATATTGAGGAATATTACTAATATGATGAAAAAGGAAAATGAGATAAAGTGATCAGTAGATTCAAGAAAGTCTTTCAAAGATATTAAACAAGCCATTACAGAAGCTCTAGTTCTAGCAAGTCCATCTTTCAGTAAGGATATACTAATATTTGCTTATTCCTCAGAACATTCTATTGATGGAGTTTTACTACAGAAGAACAATCAGAATGTTGAACAACCCATAGCTTTCTTCAGCAAGGTAATAAGGGATGGAGAATTAAAATATGATATCATGGAAAAGAATGAATATGCTCTAGTTAAATATTTGAAATATTTCAAAGTGTATATTCTTCACTCACATATTATTTCCTATGTTCCAAGTAATGTGATGAAAGGTATTCTCACACAGCTAGATCCAAAAGGGAAAAGAGAGGAATGGATTGGTGTGTTGCTGGAGTATGAAATTGAAATCAAGCCTACTAAGATGATTAAAGGACAAGGACTTGCAAATATGATGACAGACTCTAATTGTGAATCCTTACAGCTCAATGTTTTGACTAGTCACTCAAGTCAACTGGATACAAGGGTGCAGGTAATGCCTAATTTTTCCATATCTCCTTTGTAATCTGATATTGTGTATGTTATACAGAATTTACAAGCTCCTGCATGCTTAAGAAAAACAAGGGAAATATCTATGAAGTTGAAATCTTCTAATTTTTGTATCTTAAATCAATATCTCTATTGGAAAGATCTTGGCGGTGTGTTAATTAATTTCCTTTTGGAGAATTAAGCCCAACGGACTATGAAGGATTTTCATAAGAGAGATTTTGGGGGGAACCATTCATGGAAAGTGACAGCAAACAAAATTTTGAGGGTTTTTTTTATTGGACTTCATTATTTTTTTATGTTTATAAAGAGACCTTGTTCCACTTCCTCTTAACCCAATATCTGTGTAAGCACATTTTCAATAGTGGGGATTAGATTTCATTGGAGAAGTTAATCCCAAATCCTCAGGGAAACATAAATAGATTTTAACAGCAATTGACTATATCACTAAGTTGATTGACTCAATACCTACCAGGAGGGCTACATATGCAGTGTTTATGGATTTCCTTGAAGAAAATATTTTAGCTAGATTTGGTTGTCCCAAAAGGATTGTGACAGATAATGCAGCTCCTTTTAAATATAAAAAGATGATAATTTTTTGTCACAAGTATCATATTAGTCTTAATCATTCTGCTGCTTATTATCCACAAGGTGATGGCTTGGCAGAATCTTCAAACAATATTCTCATTAGAATTATTAAGAAGTTGTTGGAATATAACAAAAGAGCTTGGAATACAAAGCTGAAATATGCTTTGTGGGATGATAGAATCAACACTAAAAGGGAAATTGGAATGTCACCATTCTAGTTAGTATATGGATATGAGGTACTTTTTCCATCATCTTTGGGATTTCCAGTCATGAAATTATTGCAGGAACAACAGGATGAACCAAATCACATGAAAAGAAGAATAAATGAAATCATATAATTGAATGAGTTAAGGGACAAAGCCTATGATAAAGTGCAAGTACATCAATAAAAAATGAACACTTTTGATAGGAAGGTCAAGGAAGAACAATTCTAGATTGATGATTTGGTTTTGAAGTGGGATGCTCGTAGGGAGAATAATCATGGTAAAGTTTTCACATGTGGGTAGGTCCTTATATCATTACAACATGCGGAGGTGAGAATGCATTCATTCTATAGCATCAAGATGGGTCTCAACTGAAAGGACGTCAAGTCAATGGAAGGTTTCTCAAACATCACTTTTCCTAAGGGGAGGAGGTAATGTTTGTATCATAATTGTTTATATTTCTTTACTTTTCAAACAATACAGATGGTGAGCCGAAGGATTTGAAGCCCACAGATAAGGCCCTAAGGTCTAGAGGGATAGCCATGTTTCTATATTTATTTATGTTAAAAAAAAGGATTTGGCACCCAAGTTTGAGGCATGAAAATTGGGAGCCACCCAATGTATTTGGAACCTAGTATATGGGGTTATTTGCTACCTCACAAGGAGGATATCATACCCAATTAGAGCCAGTTGTTAGCACTATTTGTGGGCTAAGCACTTGGAGGGGGTTGGATCAATGAAAGGAAGAATAAGGTATGAAAATTTTCTTATCATGTGACCCTGAAGGATGTTAATGAAGTTTTGAAAGTATTTTGAAGGACCATTTCTATGTTGGAATTGCAAAATAATTGAAAAAATTATAGTTTCAACTTTGCTAATAAATGAGGATGAGAAATTCTATTCCAAGTTGAAGGATGATAGGGAATGGAAGGATTAGATGCATAGCAGAGAATATCAAAGGCCACAAAAAGTTTCTGCCAAGGGAAAATCAAGAGCAAAAAAGAGGAAAAGAAAAAAATTTGGTGATAAAAGTTGGCGAATCCACTTTCCGCTATTTTGCTGAAAGGAAAAGGAAGGAGTGGAAAAGCGAGAAAGGAAAGTTTCAGTTGTGAAAATTTGGTAAACCTGACTTTCACTTTTCATGGTTTGAGATCCGATGATCATGGGTGACTTTGGGATAAATCAACGGTCTAGGAAAACGTGGGAAGCAAAAGGGTGTAAATTGGAAAGCATAAATATAGAATTTGGTCGTAAAATAGTTGGAATCCTGCTTTCCACTTTCCCCTAGCCCGTAAGATCGACGGTTTAGAAAGATTATGCACAGATAAAAGACTCAGAAAGGAGCAGAAAGGCGGGAGCGGAAAGGTGGAATCAAAAAAGTCAAAATTGGGCATCGTGAAAGGAGAAATCTCGACTTCTTCTTTTCGCAGTGCGTAGCTAGATCTCAGATCAATGGCTATGAAATTTTTTTTATAAGATCAATGGCACAGAAAATGGAAACATGTGCAAGAGGTAAGTAGATTTTCTGATCAGTGAGATCTATTAGGCCCAACAAAGTTTAACGATGGTGACCAAAGGTGGAATTAGATCTACAGTTGAGATGTATTTCACAATGGCAACATGCACCGAAGATAAAATGTTTCGAGGCTGTGAAATCTTGTAGACCCCGCACTTTTGAACAATGAAGATCTTGGAAGATATTTTATCTATGGTCATAATGGATTTCATAATGGAAAGGAGTAAGAAGTTTATCAAGTTGTAGGATTGTGAAATTAGCTAGATCCTGCGTCGTTGGACAGTTAATATTTCTTGTAGATCAATATCGTGGGGGAGGTTTATTTCTTAGTTTAAAGATGCGAAGAGAAATAAAAAGAAGATAGCTGTGAAATGGAGATAAAGGGTGGATAGAATAAACGGTACAAATTTCATCTTGGGAAGATCTAAGGTTCAAAATCTTTTTGCATGAGAGATATGCTCACTCTGAGTTTGAAGATAAATTTATGAAACTGGTTAAAATAAAAGAAGATCAATGGCTTGGAAAAGGACGTATCCAGGTCCATGGTTATAGTTTGATTTCAAACGATGACCTATGGGAAGAATAAGGGAAGTAATGTCATATTGAACGGAAACAAAAGATTAATTTGGTAAAAGGATCTACGGTGCAAGATCACTCAGGTTGGATAGAAGGCTAAGGATGGTTTCAAGTACAAAAGGTACAAGATGGATAAGAATATAAAAAATTATAAATACTGTGCACGTGAAATTTGAGTATTATTATATTCTCTTGCATCGAAAAATGAAGGCGACAACAGTGCAGAAGTATCCAAATCATACATCATCCTTTGTCCATTTGGAAATACACCAGGTAGGCCTCTGTTCCTTTTGAAACTATATAAAATGGCCTAAGTGGAAAAAGTAGAAGCTCAGAGCCTAGAATATCAGAGGGTAGAATATTTGTTTGAAGATAGAGATGTTGATGTTTTTGATACTTTTATGTTAAATGAGACCATTGATGTTATTAATAATAATTTGAAACTACTTAAAGACCAAGGATCTAACATTCATAATATTTACCAGTCCTACTTTCATTTTTTTGCTACTAACTAAACCCTGAACTGCTCATAATTTGTTGATTGGTGTGCCAATAACTATTCTCCTTCTGAAAGAGTTATAATGGAAATTACAAACTCCACAATATTGTGTCCTGTTCATTCCTTGTTCATTAGGAAAACCATGTTAGTCCCTAATGAATTTACCTTGAAATATAAGGATTAAAATGAAAAATATATTGTCCAATTCTTTAGAGATTCCATAATAGAGAATAAGCAAGATTTTTTCAATAAGTGTTCCAAACCAGATGTCGAGTCATCAAGCCAACCAAATATAGTCGATTCCTCCATTTTCAATGAAGAAACCTAGTGTGTTGTAACCATGTTTTGTTAGTATTTAGGTCTAGACACAGATAAGTAAATTACTGAGCCCCTCATGAGTTTACTATTTGTCTTGAGTACTTGTCTAATTGATTCAGATGAATCAAGTCAAACAGTGCAATTTTCATGCCTTAATTTTGATGAGTTCTTAGCTGAGAATATTCATTCTCAGTTAATAAACTTCCACAAAACCAAAACTTTTAGATTTCAATCTTATATGCTGAGGATGTTTCTTTCTTTGAATGAGGAGAATTTGCAGCTACCAGAAATGGTATTAATGGAAGAAATGAACAAATATTATATCAAATTTATGAACTTACTCATGTCAGATATTTATATTGCTATTTTTTCAAAGAAGCTACCCAAGGTACTACCAGAGAAGAAAATTATTTTGCGGATTTCTATAGAGAAGAGGATAGGTGATTGGTTTTTGTTTAGATTTGAACAGTGATCAGGTTGTATGGTTTTGTGCATCCACCTTATATGTTTCCATCATTCCTAAATCCTAGAGTGTTCCCCATGGATTTCATCAAGAATAAGTCAATAGTAGAGACAGAACACTTTTTAAACTTCAAGAAGTCTACTGAAATCAAGTATCCATGGTCTATAGGGACCCTTATCATCAAGAATAAAGTTGCTTTACCAATTATTGAGATATTACTTAGAGATATAGGATTTATGATAGAACCTACAGTTAACTATGATCCTCATCATGTTATATCAAACCAAATAAAATATCTAAAAATAAATCCTTTTAAACAAGAAGAAATTGTTGGATCGGAATATCCTGCCAATTGGTCCAACTATCCAAAAGAAGCCCCAAAAGATGTTGACATACAGGAAGAATCAAATTCTCCTATAAGAGATTTGGTCTCATTGCTACCTGACACTTCCAAATTGATTTTAGCAGTTGAGAACATTACACCATTGGCTAAGCATTCAGAAAAAATTAACAAGCAATATTTTTTAGATGCAATGGACAAAAAAGTAGAAGACATTTCTATAGCTCCTAAGAAGTATAATACTAAAGCAGAAGAACAACTTGTCCAAACTAGAGATGGAGAAAAAGGAAAAAAGAAGATAAACTTTAACAGACCTTGCTTTAGAGTTAAAAGAGTATGTATTTGTGGATACACTAGTTTACTCAACTTCCCAACCCAAAAGCAAAATAGAATTGTTGGATAGATACAAAGAAACCAAAGAAATAACTTTTGAGGAAACTTTGAATTCGTATTTAGAAGTAGGGAATATTTCCAATTAAAATGTATCCTAGTTTTAGCTAGATACTATGCTCAAAATACTCTGAACATGGCCTTGGAAACCAAGAACAGAGTTGCAGAAATAAAGATGAACTTGGAGGATATCCCTGTATCGGACATGATCCATTAACACAAGCAAATAGGGGATATTTTGTTTACTGATTTATTGAATGCCACTCTGGGATTATCAAAGTTACATGCCCTCAAAATAAAAAATAAAAATTAGTTGAGACAAGAAAAGGTGGAGAATAAATCCCACCAAAGAGAAATAAAAAGTTGCA
This sequence comes from Pseudotsuga menziesii, assembly GCA_001517045.1. Classification (NCBI taxonomy): domain Eukaryota; kingdom Viridiplantae; phylum Streptophyta; class Pinopsida; order Pinales; family Pinaceae; genus Pseudotsuga; species Pseudotsuga menziesii. The sequence goes on along the minus strand of LPNX011210800.1, from coordinate 204,210 downwards.
AACATATCTACTAGTTGCTGAAATCCAAACTGACAAGGAATATGGGATCCAAAAGTTGTTGAAAAATAAGCTTAAAATACCAGCTACACAGTTGATACAAGGACCTAAATTAGCTGAGATAGACGAAGAGAAAGAAATATCGAATAATGAGTTTATTGATTGCAAGGCTAAACTATTGAAATTTGTTGACAAAGAAAAATCGTTGAAGAAAGAAATCATATTGGTAATGGAAAGTTCGAAGATTATGAAAGAAAAATTTGAGGAAATGGAAAAGAAATTACAAGATAAGGAGAAAGAAATTGAGAGTAGGATTATTCCCACTACAACTCAATCCAATGAACAATATATAGTCCAAGACATGCAATAGGTAATCATAAAATATTTAGAGGTAACTGGACTAAAGAATCAAAATAAAAAATTGGAGAACCTAGCATTACAAAGTGAACAAGAGAGGAAAACTTGGGAGGCCAAATATCAAGCATGGGAGGTTAAATGTTGGGAGCTACAAACTAAAAATGATAAATTAATAAAGCAAGTAACAGGACAGTCAACCTTATAGGGAGCTAAGCATATCATCTGGGATATGCTTATAACAAAAGCAACCAAGCTTGGGACTTATTTAGATTACATTTTAGACAAGGAGATTGTGATGCAAACATATAGACAAAGCGTCAGGGTAGTGAAGCAAGTCTTGAATAAAAAATCTAGAGACATAGCTCAGAATGCAATCATTTTTTTAAACAGTTTCATAGAGGAGGACATAAGGAAGGAAAATATTACAGATATGATCTCAACCATTACATGGGAAAGAAAAGTGATCAGAAAATATCAACATTTGGATATAGTTCAGGCTAAAATTGATATTATGAATCACCAAATTAAGGAATTCATCGAACCGTTTAGTCCCTTGTTTAAAAGAGACCTTCCTTTCTTTTGGGAAGAGAAAGGAGGTATGTGGTATCAAAAGGATTATAATGACAAATTGATTAGTTGCATACTAGATCACTGGCAATTTGATGACATGCAACAATCCTTGTCTGGAAAAACACTGGTTGACAAATTAGATGGGGATTTTGAGATTTTATTCAATTTCAAAGAAACGTGTGCTAAATTGGAAGATTATTCTTATGTGGAGAGTGTGGAGTTCAGAGTGTTGGTGAAGGGAATGGTCAATCTAGATTTTCCAGATGTCGATCAATGGAAGACTGTTGAACAGTTTGGAAAAAAAATACAAATTGCGCCAGTAAAGATACAAAGATCATGGAGAATTTAAAGTTGAAGATTATTTATTAGCTGTTTAGTTTGTCTTTAGAAGCAGTTATTAGTTAAGAAGTGTCGAGTGACACATGTAAAAGAAGTTAGAGCTATTTTTGGTAGTTATTTATATTTTCCGCTCATGGCACAATGTATAAGTACTTCTTCATTTTAAGAAAAAAGGGTTGGAACACGTGATATTTTGTGTTATGTATTTTGGGATCCACCATTAATAAAATTAAAGAGTCGAATGGTGGCCTTTTGCTGAAAAAATTCATGTGTATTTCGTAGTTACACTCTGTTATTTCCTTCCTATGTGCATGTCTTTCTTGTTAAACTTTCTATTACGTTTTATTTCATATCTGGAATGAGTGTGTGATAGTTTTAGAATTCATATTGTTATTCTTTGGCTATTGTTTCATACATTTACTGATCATTCTTACTAAAGTTGGTGCAAAATTCATCTCTTTGGTGCTTTGTAGTGATGGACTATCCTTGTTTCTTCTTTATCACCATACAAACTCTTTTTTACTGTGACCGAGTATTATCTTTCCTTTGTAGAATTTTCCCATGCAAATAGTTCTGTGATTTAAAAAAATATTTGTGACTCCATAGCACAATGAATACTTTCCTTGTTTCAAACACAAACACAATATCAATTTTTATTTTATTTATACATCTGACCTTGTTAAACAAATCAGTGAGATCCCTCACTGGGAAGAAAGAAGCTATCTTTCTTTCTTAATGTGGTTATGTTGTTACCTTGGAATCCACCTTCCACAAACTAATACATTCTAAGCACTAACACATTGTACAAATTTTAGGAAACTTTTTTATACCCAAAAATGGATTTCATGAGGTTGATCCATGTGTCTGGAAGCCACACTCACTGCATAAGATATATCAGGTCAAGTATGATTCAAATAAAGAATAAAACCAACTAAATTCCTATACAGTGTGTTGTTTACAAATGGAGTGGGTTGTGCTTCTTCAATCTTAACTATCACATCCCCACCCTTCTACCAACGAGAGGACGCGACTATAATGCTAACAATCTAGGAAAACTAGCCCTATGAGCGTAATAATAAAATTGTAGTGAAATAAAAACACACACATATGCATAATTATAAAATACAGTGGAAGCAAAATACATCTTGTTCAAACATTCATAGCATTCAACATGTTCATCATTTATCATTAAGCAACAAATACCATTATAGATATAAATGGGCAAGAGATAGACAAGAATACTTATCTTAATAGAAGTGCGTCTCACAACAAACTACGTTGCTGCAACGTTCCACCCAACCATAGGTCAGTGTGCTCATCAATCGCTCAACAACAATGGCACCCCCAAGTTGTGCATGATTCAACAAGGAATAATGGAAACACTAGCCAAATCACACATAGCTAAGGATACACAAAACTCAGCCAAGCCAACACAGTTGGGTTTATCAGGATAACAGCGAGCTAGAAAGGTTGGATGCTAAGGTAGTGAGCTCAATCCTAGAACTATGGACACCTGCACCAAAACCATCCTGACTTCTAAAACATCCATGCACACCTAACACAAGGAAGCATCCCCTTCTCTGCTACACAGTCCCTCGGGCTATTCCTTCCATTCACATGCTCTTCAGGTAGTGTAAAGAAGAAATCCAACCCTTTAGCTCTGTTTGCAAGGCTCCTACACACACTAGGTTTATCAAGCAGGCTCAAACCCCATTTTCACTCCAAAAACAGTTCAACCAAAATAGTAGAGGCATACACAACAATTTCTAGATATGGGATTGATGAAAATTGACTTGGGATTCAAAAATGAATTTGTAGATGGGTAAAACAACCCCCTTAGTAGAAATTTAAATTATAGATTCATTTATGGCCCTAACGTGGCCAAAACAAACTCAATCAGCACCCAAATTCATGTCTCTATTTCCCCCATTGGTTGTACAACTCTGAACACAAAATTCCCCAACCGTGGAGAGGTGGAAACAACATGAACACTCCCAGGAGTGATCCCAACCACTAGACGTTAACAAAAACACTTCCTAGCCCTGGGGAAAATGAAGAACACAATAGAGAATGTGAATGGTAAATTCTGAGAGCTCCAAAATCATGGGGAAGACCAAAAACGTGAATGATTTCACACACAGCAAATTTTGGATTCCTGAGAGAGCTCACGTGAAGGAAAAATGGGTGAGGAAAACATGCCAACGTGAAATCATGGTAGACTAGCCTAAGTTTTTGGGTTTTTTCTTTCCCAAGGAGTCAAAACTCATTTTCCAAAAACTGATGGATTCTTCAATTCGAATTTGGGTTGTCATACCTTGCTCATCCCATGCATTAACCAACACAACCAATTTATGGCAATAATAAATGATTGGGTGAATGAGACAAGANCAAGAAAGGTAGTTGACAGTTTGATGGGTTCTCCCTCTGACATTTGGATTTTCCCCATTGGACCCAAAGGTTTGAATATCCCCCCCCCCCTCCCTCCTTATCCTTAGGAAATCATGCCACTTCTCATTATTGTTGCATTGACATAGTTGGTTGTGGCTTTTTAATTAATTGCATATTTACATGATGGTTTAATATCGCAATGTGCATGTCTAGCACAAAATACCATCGACATCGATTTAATCACCAAAACATAAAATGATAATCCATGGTGGGGATTTTTCCTGTAGCTCCACACCATGATTAATTACAATATGTACATCATATACATTCAATGCAAGAAGGGTCAAAACCAGGGTGTTACATTAACTGCTGGAAGAAAAGGAGTATTGCTTGGCTTGAAATCCTTCATGTTGTAATTGTTTAGAAATTCTGAATCATACTTGGACTGATGTACGTTGATTCCAATATCTAATTGAGAAATTGCAAGCCCCAAAAATTGGCTCAACAATCCCAAATCTGTCATGGAAAAGGCATGGTTCAATGCACCTTCAAGGAGGCAATTTATTTCTTGGAAATTCCTATGATCAAAAGTTCATCCACATACAAAAAAACAATTATAATTGAACCATGAATCAGATTCAAATAAACATTTGGATCAGACTTGCATCTACTATAGTTCAATGATATCAAAAATCCATCAACCTTGGCATACCAAGCCCTGGGAGCTTGTTTTATCCCATACAATGATTTCTTCAACCTACACACAAGAGATGGATTAGTATGAAAAACTTCTGGTTTCTAAATATATATCTCTTCTTTGATATTTCCATGTGAAAGGCACTTTTCAAATCCATGTGATGTACCTCTCATTGCCTGGAAGATGCAATGGCCAAAGCTAATCTTATGGAGTCAACATTTTCCACTAGTGCAGGGGTCTCATTGTATTCAATTCCTTGGAATTAGGAGAATACCTTGGCCACTGAACTTTCCCTATACTTCATAGGATAGCCATCAACATCAAAACTTGTCTTGAATACCCATTTGCACTTGACAAGCTTTCTCCTTGGTGGGAGATTAACTAATTCTCATGTCTCATTCTTTTGAAGCGAATGGTATTCCTATTTCATGGATGTTTTATATATTGGATACTATTCTTATTCATCATTTGTTTGTGGATATTATTCAACCATTAGATAATACTTCTCAACAAAGAAAGGGTCCTTGATGTTACAGTTGATTTTACCACACATGATGGATCACACATTTATGGCCATCCCTGACCCTCTGCAGATTCTTTGGACCCCATGGACCATTTTTGTACCTTTGATGTTTCCAAGATCATCCCTAAAAACATGCATTATTTTCCATACACGACTTTTAAACCTATTCTCACGTATATACAGGGATATGACCATTGAACCTACGTACATCGGGATGTGTGCAAAAGGACAAATAGTTTTGGAGGTTTCCTTGATGTGGAGCTGAGTCACTTATCTCTTGGCCTTCCATATGCCTTGAGATCGCTCGGATTCGACCTTCCATTACTCCATTGAGGCACTGTATAAGGAACCCTTTGGATACATTGAAAGGAGAGGAATTGAAGAGCAAGAAAACTATAGTCCATTGTTGTCGGAGCTTATACTTGAGTCTGCATCCCTTTGTCCCTTAGAGAACTTTATGTTCTTCCCAACCTTTCCTTTGCTTGAGGGCTTACTATCGAGAGATGGAGGATTGAAGTGGTGGAGGACCAGGTGGAGGACTCAGTTTCTCCAGTTCACAGATGTGCCGACAGAGGTTGTCTGTCACATGCCCCAATTTTGCAAAAAAAAATATTATTTTATTTGATTTTATTTAAAAACAATATGTTAAAATTTATGATAAGTTGTAATTGATGACTCAGTAGAGTCAAGGATATTTAATGTAATTCTGAATATTTAATTATAAATAAATAAAGGTGGAGACAACAGCTTAGAAGAGCTGTTAAAAAAGTGTTTACTGGTCAAGTTGGTGGAGGTGACTAGTTGGAGAGCAAACAGACATGTGGCAGCATCCTCAAACCACTTCCAATTGTTGCAGGTGGAAACCTCCCTACATTTGGGGTCATGATCCCCCAAGAAAGTGGGATCAGAGCAAGTGGCTCAGTAAATGACAACTGACCCAAAAGGCTTAGGCAATCTTTATAAAAATTCCCAATGAAGAGAGTAGAGGCTGCTCATTCTAGAGAAGTGATCTTTCAGGTGAATGTACTTCAGAGAAATTTGATGGCAAGGGAATTTGTGGAAAGAGTTTGAGGGGTTAACTGCTAAGAGATCTAGTGTATATTTTCAGCTAAAGGATCTTACTGCTAAGTGCAGAGTGTTTTTTGAGTCATTGGACTAGTCTATTGTTTGCATGCTCCACCAGTTCTCAGCTAAGAAGACCAGGAACAGGCTCAGGGGTCCTGAGGAAGCGTTGTTTGAGTGCTCTCCAGGATTTCAGTAGGGAGGAACGGCCTCCTGACGCTGTTGTTGTCCATCTTAATCAATTTCTACATTCTATTGTGTTACTGTGTTAGATAGTAAAATGTGAATCTGACTGATTAATGAATGTTAAATGTTTAGTTGTGAACTGTTAGAGTTAGTAATATTTTATTTTATTGGAAGAATGAATCTAAAATAGATAGAAAATAATTCTTATCTATGTTTTTCCACGTCTGGAAGGACCAGACCGTACTCCAGCACAGACAGAGTATTTAAGGTAGATAAAGGAAATAATAGAAGAATGAAACGAATAGATGTGGTTCTGCAATTTTATAATAGCAGGGTAATTTATTTATGTCTGTAGATTATTATCAATAAAGAATAACAATGTAGTTAACTACGTTATTATTTCTACAAGTTTATTTATGTAGATGCACTGGACAAGAAATCACAGTAAACTAGTACAGGTAAAAGAATTTTATAATAAGAGAATACCCTAGTAGTTAAGATATTATGTGTAAATACAATAGCTTATTATTCTTTTATTTTAAGTTAAAATATGTGGAATGTTAAGCTGTGTCATGTTATATATATATATATATTTCTTTGTGTGATTTTAATAACTATTTGCAAATGCAGTGGAAATAACTCAGTTAAACTACTCTATTACATACAGCTAAATAAAGAATTAAACTATAAATACTTAGTTTATTTATTAGTATTATCAACAAAAACTAAGTCTACAAATATTCAAACCCAATTAGGGTGTTATTAAAATAATTAAATTTTCAAGAATAAACTAAGTTACAAAGTTTTGAACTTCTTTTCAAAAGAACTCTAAATAAACCTTATATGTCACTTATTAAATAAAATAAAAAGAATGTGAATATAACTAACATATAAATAAATGTCCATTTATAAAAAAAACTATTTTTAAAATTTACAAACAGGATATATCTGTGAAAGTAAACTACAGGGTCGAAACCCTAAAAGCAATTATTATATTTACAAATGACAAGCAGTTGAGCTACCATCCAATTAATTGGATTACTTTAAAAATAAACAATTAATTTACGAGAGACTGTTTACAGTCCTTAAGGACAGATAAAAGAACAAACATCTAAATATTCATAACTTTTCACAACACCCTTATAACATTACTTAAAACAAATTTAATTCATAACAGAACCTATTAATAAATAATAAATTGAAATATTTATTTAAATAAGGTTTCCTACAGGAAAACCCTAACTCATTTTTCTGAGCCAAACAAGTAAAATTTATAAATTAACCATGACTGAGTAACATTCTTAAAACTTTAACAGAATCTACTACAAATTAATTTAAACAGTAAATAACTTCATTTATAGTCGAATAGGGTTAAAACCCTATATTACATAGAGTTTCAAACAGTATTACTGTGAACCGAGTTCGAGCTCGAAGACAAAATTGTCTTAACAAAACTATTGTTTACATTAAGAATCCATAGGGCTAAACATTTAAACCGAATACAATACCCATCTCGTGACCAGGTCTACCCATCGACTAGCGAGGGCTTGAAGACTTTTTACATACATCAACAACCTTAAAAGAGATTGCATATCTATTGACGAAGCTAGAAGAGCTTTGAAATTCAGGTTTTCCAATCGAAAACCCTGATACAAGTAGGGAAAGAACTCAAACATTGACCACAGGGCTTACCCGTATGAAGCCACCACTATCAAAGTCAGCTGGTGTACTCTTCTTCATGATTGACGAATGTAATCTAAAGTCCCTGCAAAGAGATTTCATTATAAAATGTCAATACACGATACTCGTAAAATAAGGTAAATCCTATTGCAACAACAACCTTGTTGTATATTAAAAATAATAGTTAATAAATTACCCATGATAAGAATGTCGAGCAGTTTTTTTTGGGGGGGGGGACTGTCACCAACAATAACATGTGCAAACAGTTTTCCAAACCCTACGATGATGGTAAGCACATCCCAACAGCAAGTAAAGTCTCTGCTTTGTATAGCAGTGACAGGCCACGGTAGGAGCAAAAATGAAATATAGACAGGCCACAAACCAAGTTCCACGAAAACCAATAGACTCTCACAGAGTATAAACCCACAGGCACGAAGAAATGGAAACAAACCAAACACTAGAGGGCAGAACACGCAACACTTAAGCATTGGAGTAAGATGGAGCAGAGAGAACACTCATGGCATCCATGAGATTTGCAGACAACCCGAAGTCCAGCGAGAACTACGGAGAAAGAACAATGAAGGATTGGGTTTGCACCGATTTTATATCTCCAGTGAATGGCTAGGAGATGACCACGTACCCACAAAAAAATCAAGCCATGGGTGGGTCAAGTTCTATAGTGCACCTGCATTTCAATAATTTTAATTATTCAAACAATGATTTGATATAAGACTTATGTAAACTATATTATTTGCATATTAATATCCCATCGATAATCTTATGCCAAGTTATCATAGTGTTGCAAGCTCGATTTCGGCGTTGGTTAAACCTCGATTTCAATCTTGTTTCAAATCTTTTTTAACTATAGTATGCATATAAGCTAGCCATTTGATGTTAAGTATGCACGTTGTGTAATCCTTTTTAAACCAATAATTCAAGTGGTGATAAAACTATAGAGTTGAATAACATAGTAAATAATATAATCATGAGCTCTATCATCAGTTCAAATTTGGTTAGACTTGCATAGACACCAATGGTTTCTCATTTATCAATTGCTAGTAAAAGTGTTATGACTATTTAATTAGTGAGATAGTTTTATGTTTATACAAGATCACCTGTACTTAGCATAGGATAGAAAGTTTTTCATAAAAGAAAGATCTACCTTGAAAGTTGTTATAGATATTAAAACCATGTGAGAATGGCGTTATGATAATTATAATGATATAACCTTACTCAAGTCCTTAATCTTTAGAACAATATTGATTGACTTAAATTTAAATAGTAAAGGAAAGTAATTTTCCTTATGAAATAATGCAGTTTAGTTTACCTAATCAAGCTTTTATTATCAAGAAGATTTACAAGTAGTAGGCTTCCTTAAAGCACGTAAATATTGTTCAGTTGGTTCTTAAGTAAAAAATACAATAATGTATGTGATACAATAGAATATGCAGCACAATATTTACAAAGAAGCTAATAATCATGTTAATGAGCAATTGACTTATACTTCTAAATAATAGATTGAGTCTTACTATACTAGTAAGTTGAAAAGGAAATCAATTTGTAGAATAATCTTGTTATCACTATCGATCGAAGCTCCTCCATATATATAAAAACCATTAGTACCATAAGTATTGCAAGTTATGCACATCAAAGTATAAGTTACTATGTAACAAAGATTACAGCTTTAAGGTCACAGTAAGTATCTTTACTTTCGCTAGGTTCGATAAAGATAGAAAATATTTATTAGAAGTTTGCTTACAAAGAATAAATGAAGAAAACAAACTACTTTACCTCATTGAAGTTGCTTGAAATTTATCAGCTTAGCTACTAAGAATTTTAATTGCAAATAGAAACACTTCTTGATACTTTATGAATTAAAGACATTAACTTGTTCGATCATACCTGTAAACCTGTAAGAACCAATAATCCCTTTGTGTTAGTATAAATGCTAAGTAAGCCTAGAATTCAAAGTTAGGTTCCACCTACTTGTCATAAAGAAGACTCATCAGTAAATTAAAATAAAACAATACGCAAGTAAACCGTAGTTTTAGCATTTTATGTTATCTCAAAATTTTAAATTTTTGCGAAAATTTGGGGTTTTGACATGTGCTATCAGAGCACAAGGTTCAAACACTAGGACTTGATGAATCCAAACTATATTTTATGAAATAGTAAATTGAATTATTATGCTGATGTATTTTCTTTGAAAAGTTATTCAACAGAGAAATTGTTTTCTGAATTTTAACAAACACGTATGGAAAATCTGGAGGAATATGAAAAGGAGGAATCTCCATTTACTGAACCACAAAACTTACCAAGAGATCCTATACCAGAAGATTTAACTACCAATTCCTTAGAACTATTACAAATAGTAAAAGACCTAAAATCTGTAAAACAAGAGAATGAAAGGATTCTTAGGGCTCAGGAGGAGCTGAATGAGATCCTAACAGAAAGGTTTCAAACTGAGGGTAGGGGTAGAAGAACTGAATCAGAAGATACAAGTCATCAACGTAAATCTAAAAAGATGAAACATACTAAAAATGAAAGTAGTTCATCTTCAGAGGTGTTTGGTGAACAATGAAATTTCCATTCTATTAGTGATAGTAGTGATAATAATCATTACACTAAAATGTGGAAATACAAACCTTATGAGGAAATTTCTGGGGAATTTAAAAAGTAAAAACCACCAAAATTCAATGGAGAGAATGAGAAGGGGGAGGAAGCAGAATCCTGGTTATCTGGGATGAAGAAGTATTTCAAGATATATAACTATTCTAACCAATTAAAGGCTAGAATGGCTATTTACAATCTCTCGGGAAAGGCTGATATTTGGTGGCAGGACTTGAAGAGAGTTAAGGAAATAAAAGAGAAGAATGTAAACTAGAGTACCTTTAAGAGGTACTTTAAAAAGAAATTTTTTTCTGAGCAATAGTATGAAGAGAGAGCAAAAGAATTTTATGAGCTTAAATTAGGATCAATGGCAATGAAAGATGTAAATAGCAAGTTTTTAAGTCTACTTAGGTATGTGCCATACCTTGTAGATGAAAAACCAAAGGTACAGCAATTCCTCAGCTGTCTACATTATCATATTAAGGACAGAATTGAATATCACAATCCAAAGACTTTGGAAGAAGCTATGAGGAAAGCTAACTTCTATCTTGAACAGAATCGAAAGAAGGAAAGCATGGCCAACTGGAAGGCCAAGAAAAATAATAACCAGTATGAAGAAAAGAAGAAAGATTTTGTGCCCAACAGAAATTCTAAGAACAATAAGGCCAAAAATTATCCCAATAATAATTTCCAAGGAAATAAGAATAACTCTCCAAACAATCAGAATAATTCTAAGGGTAAAGAATTTGCTAATAACCATGGTAATTACACCAAGAATTTTGGACGCAAAGAACATATAAAGTGTTGGGAGTGTAATGGCCCACACTATGCTTCAATTTGTCCTAATCAAAAAAAGACTGTCAATAATATTCATACCATACAGGAGGAGATGACTATTGGAGAATTAGCGAGGACTATGCCCAGAATCAATACAGCCGTGGAGAATCGACAAGCAGAATATCAAACTTCCATGGTGGAAGTAGAAGGTATGATAAATAAAACCGCTATAACTATTTTGATTGATCTAGGAGCTAGTCTCAGTTATATTGCACCTAAAATGGTAGAAAAATGTAAGTTACCTGTTAAAAAATTTGAGAATTTTTGGTTGGTTCAGTTAGCTATTGGTGCTAAAAGAAAGGTAACTTGTTTTGTAAAAGAATGTGCAGTAGTTATGGATCATTTTGAAACTGTTGTAAAGCTTAATGTATTGCCTCTTGGTTCTTATGATTTACTGATTGGTATGGATTGGTTAGAACAACATAGGGTAATTTTAAATTGTTATGATAAAACCTTCACATGTTTAAACAATGATGGAAACCAGTAAGTGTAAAATGAATCCCTAGAAAAACCACCATAAGGCATATTTCTGCTCTACAGCTTAAGAGAGTTGTTAGGAAGGGATGTAAAGCTTATGAAGTAACAATAACTGATGAGGAGAGTCTAATTAAGACAGATAAGTTAAAATTGGAAGACATACCAGTCTTAAGAGAATATGTTGATGTATTCCCTGAAGAAATTCCGGGACTTCCTCCAAAAAGGCAATTGGATTTCACCATTGATTTGGTACTTGGTGCAGTAAATGGCTCAAAGGTCCCTTATCGAATGAACATAATTGAACTTAATGAATTAAAGTATCAATTAAAAGAACTAATTGATAAAAAGTATATTCGACCTAGTGTGTCTCCCTGGGGGGCACCTGTCATCTTCATTAAGAAAAATGACAAAACCATGCGACTTTGCATTGATTATCGTCAGTTGAATAAGATGACCATTAAAAATCGATACCTATTTCCCCGCATAGATGATCTATTAGATCAACTACGTGGAGCCACGGTGTTTTTGAAAATAGATTTAAGGTCTGGATACCATCAAGTTAGGATTAAAGATGAAGATATCTTTAAGACAACTTTTAGAACTCGATATGGTCATTACGAGTCTGCCATCGTGCCATTCGAGCTTACTAATGCTCTAGTTGTTTTTTATGTGTTTAATGAAAAAATTTATGCATAACTATCTAGATAAGTTTGTAGCCGTGTTCATCGACAACATTTTAATCTATTCAAAAAATTAAGAAGAACATAAAGAACATTTAAAAATTGTTTTGCAAGAGTTACGAGATCATCAACTCTTTACAAAGCTTAGTAAATGTGATTTTTTCAAGGATAAGATTCAGTACTTAAGTCACGTGGTGACCAAGGAAGGGATTTCAGTAGATCCCAAAAAGATAAAGGTGATCGAATATTGGCAAGTTCCTAAGGATGTAACTGATGTCCGATCCTTCATTGGAATTACCGGGTACTACCGGAGGTTCATTGAAGGTTTTTCGAGGATCATGAATCCGATAACTTCTTTGCAGAAGAAAGGACATAAATTTTATTGGAATAAAAAATGCGAGGAAAGATTTAAAAAATTAAAAACTTTATTAACCAGCGCACCTATTTTAAGAATAGCTCATCCTAATAAAGAATTTGTAGCGTGCACTGTTGCCTGCAATGATGGCTTAGGTAGTGTTCTAACTCAAGAAGGGCATGTTATTGCCTATGAGTCTAGAAAATTAAAAATTCATGAAAAGAACTATGCAACTTATGATCTAGAATTAGTTGTTGTTATACATGCTCTAAATATGTGGTGACATCACCTAATTGGAAGAAAATTTATTTTAATGACGGATAATAAAGGATTAAAGTATCTTTTAGATCAGCCTAATCTGAATGCCAGACAAGCTAGGTGGTTAGATTTTCTAAGTGAGTATGAGTTTGAAATTCAACACATTAAAGGTAAAGAAAATAAAGTTGTTGATGCATTAAGTAGGAATGCAAGCTTGAATTTCGCAGCAGTTATCAGCACTTATACTACATATTTGGATGAACAGCTTAAAGTAGGAATAGAACAAGATGAAATTTACCAAAATTTACAAGCTAAAACTAAAGAAAATCCAACAGAAAGCTTAAGTAAAGGGTACAGTTTGAATGCAAAATATTTTTTACTGTATAAAGACAGAATGTATGTACCTAACGTGCCTAAAGTTAAGCTGTTAATTTTGAATGAAATTCATAAAAAAACATACTCAGGTCATCTAGGTTATCAAAAGACTATAACTATGTTAAGAAAAGAATTTTTTGGCCAAATATGAAGACTGGAGTAGCAGAATATATCGCTAGGTGTTTTGAATGTCAGCAGGTGAAAACTGAACATCAACACCCAGCTAGATTACTTTAGCCATTACCCATTCCTAGCTGGAAATGGGAGATAATTAGTCTTGATTTTATTACTGGACTGCCTAGAAATCAAAATTTAAATGACTCTATCATGGTAGTATTCGATAAGTTAAGTAAAGCAACTCACTTTATACCTATTAAAACTACATATAAAGCTGCAAACATAGCATATATATTTTTAAAATCTATTTTTCGACTGCATGGAATCCTAAAACTCATAATCTCAGATAGAAATCCTAAATTTACAGGTAACTTTTGGAAGTTTGTGTTTAAAGGATTAAACACTACATTAAATTTTAGTACTTCTTTCTATCCTCAAACAGATGGACAAACTGAAAGAGTAAACCAAGTACTGGAAGATCTATTAAGAATGTATGTGAAAGACTAGCCAGGTAAATGGGAGGATTATTTGCATCTGATAGAATTTGCTTATAATAATAATTTTCAGACTCATCAGCCAGATTTAGTCCTTTCGAAATTTTGTGTGGAAGGAAATTTAATACTCCTATCTCTTGGAGTAATCCGGTGGATAGATTGGTATTAGGTCCTAAACTATTAAAGAAAATGGAAGAAATTGTAAAGAAGGTACAAGGTAATCTGAAAGTTGCACAAGATTGACAGAAAAGTCAAGTAGGCCTTAAAAGAACTCCAAAGGAATTTCTGGTAGGTGAACATGTGTTCATCAAGGTAAGGCCCAAAAAGATCTCTCTGAGATTGGGGAGTTGTGCAAAACTTGCACCTCGTTACTGTGGTCCATTTGAAATTCTGTCCAAGATTGGACAAGTAGCTTATCAATTAGCATTACTACCAAATTTAAGAGTACATAATATTTTTCACATTTCTGTAATAAATAAATATGTTCATGATGCTACTCATGTTGTTAACTGGAATGATCTACATGTGGAACCAAAAGAAAATTTTCTAATGGAACCAGACTGTATCCTCGGGCGAAGGGAGATCACACTTCGAAGCCATACCATTAGACAGGTGAAGGTGCAATGGAAGCACCTTAGTCCAAAGGAATCCACCTAGGAATTGGAAAGTAATATGCGAGATGCATATCCAATTCTATTCCAGGGGAATTATGAGGATTAAGAATAAATAACATCAAGGATGATGTTGGTGTGTATGTCACATGCCCCAATTTTGCAAAAACAATATTATTTGATTTTATTTTATTTAAAAATAGTATGTTAAATTTTATGTTAAGTTGTAATTGATGACTCATCAGAGTCAAAGATATTTAATGTAATTTTGAATATTTTAACTATAAATAAATAAAGGTGGAGACAACAGCTTAGGAGAGTTGTTAAAAGAGTGTTTAATGGTCAAGTTGGTGGAGGAGACTGGGTGGAGAGCAAACATACATGTGGCAGCATCCTTAAACCACTTCCAATTGTTGCAGGTGGAAACCTCCCTACATTTGGAGTCATGATCCCCCAAGAAAGTGGGATCAGAGCAAGTGGCTCAATAAATGACAACTAACCCAAAAGACGTAGGAAATATTTATAAAAATTTCCATTGAAGAGAGCTAAGGCTGCTCATTCTAGAGAAGTGATCATTCAAGTGAATGTACTTCAGACAATTTCAATGGAAAGGGAATTTGTGGAAAGAGTTTGAGGGATTAACTACTAAGAGATCTAGTGCAGCTTTTCAGCTAAAGGATCTTACTGCTGAGTGCAGAGTGTTTTCTGACTCATTGGACTAGTCTATTGTTTGCATTCTCCACCAGTTCTCAGCCAAGAATACCAGGAACAGGCTCGGGGCTCTTGAGGAAGCATTTTTGTGCACTCTCCAGGAGTTTTGTAGGGAGGAACGACCTCCTAACATTGTTGTTGTCCATCTTAATCAGGTTCTACATTCTACTGTGTTACTGTGTTAGATAGTAAAATGTGAATATAACTGATTAATGAATGTTAAATGTTTAGTTGTGAACTGTTAGAGTTAGTAATCATTTAGAGTATTGAAAGAATGAATCTGAAATAGATAGAAAATAATTCTTATCTGTGTTTTTCCACATCTGGAAGGACCAAACCGTACTCCAGAATAGATAGAGTATTTAAGGTAGATAAAGGAAATAATAGAAGAATGAAATGAATAGATGTGGTTCTAAAATTTTATAATAGCAAGGTAATTTATTTATATCTGTAGATTATTATCAAGAAAGAATAACAATCTAGTTAACTATGTTATTGTTTCTACAAGTTTATTTATGTAAATGCACTCGACAAGAAATCACAGTAAACTAGTACAGGTAAAAGAATTTTATAATAAGAGAATACCCTAGTAGCTAAGATATTATGTGTAAATACAATAGCTTATTCTTCTTTTATTTTAAGTTAAAATATGCAGAAGGTTAAGGTATGTCATGTTATATATATATTTCTTTATGTGATTTTAATAACTATTTGCAAATGCAGTAGAAATAACTTAGTTAAACTACTCTATTACATACAGCTAAATAAAGAATTAAACTATAAATACTTAGTTTATTTATTAGTATTATCAACAAAAACTAATTCTACAAATATTCAAACCCAATTAGGGTGTTATTAAAATAATAATATTTTAAAGAATAAACTAAGTTACAGAGTTTTTAACATCTTTTCAAAAGAACTCTAAATAAACCCTATATGTCACTTATTAAATAAAATAAAAAGAATATGAATATAAATAACATATAAATAAATGTCCATTTATAAAAAGAACTGTTTTTAAAATTTACAAACAGGATATATTTGTGAAAGTAAACTATAGGGTTGAAACCCTAAAAGAAGTTATTATATTTACAAATGACAAGCAGTTAAGCTATCATCCAATTAATTGGATTACTTTAAAAATAAACAATTAAATTACGAGAGACTGTTTATAGTCCTTAAGGATAGATGAAAGAAAAAACATCTAAATATTTGTAAGTTTTCACAACACCCTTATAACATTACTTAAAACAAATTTAATTCATAAAATAACCTATTAATAAATAATAAATTGAAAGATTTATTTAAATAAGGTTTCCTACAGGAAAACCCTAACTCGTTTTTCTGAGCCAAACGAGTAAAATTTATAAATTAACCATGACTAAGTAACAGTCTTAAAACTTTAACAGAATCTACTACAAAGTAATTTAAACAGAAAATAACATCATTTACAGTCGAATAGGGTTAAAACCCTAGATTACATAGAGTATCAAACAGTATTACTGTAAACTGAGTTCGAGCTCGAAGACAGAACTGTCTTAACAAAACTATTGTCTACATTAACAATCCATAGGGCTAAACATTTAAACCAAGTACAATACCCAGCTCGCAGCTGGGTCTACCCATCGACTAGTGAGGGTTTGAAGAATTTTTAAATACATCAACAACCTTAAAAGAGACTGCATAGCTATTGACGAAGCTAGAAGATCTTCCAAACTCAAGGTTTCCAATCGACAACCCTGATACAAGTAGGGAAAGAACCCAAACATTGACCATGGGGCTTACCTGTATGAAGACACGGTCGTCGAAGTCATCTGGTGTACTCTTCTTCACGATTGACGAATGTAATCTTAAGTCCCTGCAAAGAGATTTCATTATAAAATGTCAATACATGATACTCATAAAATAAGGTAAATCCTATTGCAAAAACAACCTTGTTGTATATTAAAAATAATACTTAATAAATTACCTATGATAAGAATGTCGAGTGGTTTTGTGAGGGGGACTGTCACCAACAGCAACCCATGCACACATTTTTTTGAACCCTATGACGATGGTAAGCACATCCCAATAGCAAGTAAAGTCTCTGCTTCATTTAGCAGTGACATGCCATGGCAGGAGCAAAAATGAAATATAGACAGGCCACAAACCAAGTGCCAACAAACCGAATACCAGAGACCACAGCATGTAACACTTAAGCATTAGAGTAAGATGGAGTAGAGAGAACACTCACGGCGGCCATGAGACTTGCAGACAGCCTGAAGGACAACGAAATCTACGGAGAAAGAATAACGAAGGATTAGGGTTGCACCAATTTTATATCTCCAGTGAATGGCCAGGAGATGACCATGTACCCACAAAAAAATCAAGCCATGCGTGGGTCAAGTTATATAGTGCACCTGCATTTCAATAATTTTAATTATTCAAACAATTATTTGATATAAGACTTACGTAAACTATATTATTTGCATATTAATATCCCATCAATAATCTTATGCCAAGTTATCATAGTGTTGCAAGCTCGATATTGGCGTTGGTTAAACCTCGATTTCAACCATGTTTCAAATCTTTTTTAACTATAGTACGCATATAAGCTAGCCATTTGATGTTAAGTATGCACGTTGTCTAATCCTTTTTAAACCAATAATTCAAGTGGTGATAAAACTATAGAGTTGAATAACATAGTAAAGAATATAATCATGAGTTCTATCGTAAGTTCAACTTTGGTTATACTTGCATGCACAGCAATGGTTTCTCATTTATCAATTGCTAGTAAAAGTGTTACGACTATTTAATTGGTGAGATAGTTTTATGTTTATACAAGATCACCTGTACTTAGCATAGGATAGAAAGTTGTTCATAAAAGAAAGATCTACCTTGAAAGATGTTATAGATATTAACTCCATGTGAGAATGGCGTTATGATAATTATAATGATATAACCTTACTCAAGTCCTTAATCTTTAGAACAATATTGATTGACTTAAATTTAAATAGTAAAGTCAAGTAAATTTTCTTGTGAAATAATGCAGTTTAGTTTACCTAATCAAGATTTTATTATCAATAATATTTACAAGCAGTAGGCTTCCTTAAAGCACGTAAATATCATTCAGTTGGTTCTTAAGTAAAAAATACAATAATGTATATGATACAATAGAATATGCAACACAATATTTACAAAGAAGCTAATAATACTGTTAATGAGCAATTGAATTATACTTATAAATAATAGATTGATTCTTACTATACTATTATCGATCGAAGCTCCTCCATATATATAAAAACCAATAGTACCACAAGTATTACAAGTTATGCATATCAAAGTACAAGTTACTATGTAACAAAGATTACAGGTTTAAGGTCACAGTAAGTATCTTTACTTTCGCTAGGTTCCATAAAGATAGAAACTCTTTATTAGAACTTTTCTTACAAAGAATAAATGAAGAAAAAAAACTACTTTACCTCATTGAAGTTGCTTGAAATTTATCAGCTTTGCTACTAAGCATTTTATTGCAAATAGAAACACTTCTTGATACTTTATGAATTAAAGATGTTAACTTGTTCGATCATACCTGTAAACCTGTAAGAATCAATAATCCTTCTTCATTAGCATAAATGCTAAGTAAGGCTAGGATTCAAGTTTAGGTTCCACCTACTTTTCATAAAGAAGACTCATCAGTAAACTAAAATAAAATAATACGCAAGTAAACCTTATTCATGTTACAAAAAAAGAAACTGTCTAGTTAATGTAGTTGAGATTATGTAATACTAATCGGTGATTGTTTATATTACTGATAACCTTTAGCTATTAGTAGACCATAGTTTTAGCATTCTATGTTATCTCAAAATTTTAAATTTTTGCGAAAATTTGGGGTTTTGACATTGTCATTCTTGTAATCTCTGATTTATATTAATAGAAATATCCTTTCCTATCCAATAATGTGTATTTAAATCAATATTGAATCCATGGATTCTTTTAAATGCTTATATGTTATTGATTATATATGTTAGAGTAGGTCTAACACAATTATATATCATGCTTGTCTTGTTTGCTGATTGTTGAGAGAGCAAATTGCTAATACAAGTGAGATTGGAAAATATCAACAGGGATCTACATCAAACATCTAGAATAAGGTATGTTTTGAGATCCTTTAGTGTTAGATTTTTATTTCTCTTGCATAGTGGGAAGGGATTAATTTCTACGGTTACTCTATCTGTTGCAGTACCCCAAGCCATAGGAAGTTTTCTTCGTAACAGAAATGATCTCGCGTCTATTAACGGTATACATCAATGACCGATAATTAGATGATGGACTACTATGTTCGACCTTGACACCTCTATTCACATAGTAGGACATGTACTCGTAGAATATTGTGTATAAGACCTTCTAGATTGGTGGCATTTCATATATGCTACCTCCTTGATCGTGCCATTGTTCATGAGAATTGAGCTCTCGTGACTTGATTCTAGTGTATGTCAGATATCTTTAGCCATTATGGAGATCTTGATCCATTGTATATCTTCAGCTTTAATGGACATCATTATCCTTTGTATATCTTCATCATGCAGATTCTTATCTATCTATATTGTACATGGCGATGACCACACATGTCATATTTTGTATCATGCCTATTCATGGCCATTGTACTCTTGTGTATCCAAGACTGATGTATGTACTTGTAGTAATGTATAGAGTTTGATTATTGTATTATATTGATGGATTCCTGGTTCTTCCACCTAGTTCTTCATCACTCCACTTCTAGGATGGACTTATAATGTATTTCAGTCATCTTATCACCCCTCTGACCTCACACATTAAGGCGCATACGTTAGAGCGTATTTTACCACCCATGGTGGATCACACATTTATGGTCTTCCCTGTCCCTCTGCAGACTCTTTGGACCCCATGGACCATTTTTGTACCTTTGATGTTTCCAATATCATCCCTAAAAGCATGCATTATTTTCCATATGCGACTTTTAAACCTATTCTCACGTATATACGCAGATATGACCCTTAAACCCATGTACATCGGGATGTGTGCAAAAGGCCAAATAGTTTTGGAGTTTTCCTTGATGTGGAGCCAAGTCACTTGTCTCTTGGCCTTCCATATGCCTTGAGATCACTCGGATTCGACCTTCCATTACCCCATTGAGGGACTATATAAGGAACCCTTTGGATACATTGAGAGAGGAATTGAAGAGCAAGAAAAATATAGTCCATTGTTGTCGGAGCTTATACTTGAGTCTGCATCCCTTTGTCCCTTGGAGGACTTTCTGTTCTTCCCAAGCTTGCCTTTGCTTGTGAGATTGCTATCGAGGGATGGAGGATTGAAGTGGTGGAGGCCCAGGTGGAGGACTTTATTTCTCCAGTTCGCAGACGTGCCGATAGAGGTTGTCATTCTTGTAATCTCTGATTTATATTAATAGAAATATCTTTTCCTGTCCAATAATGTGTATTTAAATGAATATTGAATCCATGGATGCTTTTAAATGCTTATATGTTATTGATTATATATTCTAGAGTATGTCTAACACAATTATATAACATTCTTGTCTTGTTTGCTGACTATTGAAAGAGCAAATTGCTAATACAAGTGGGATTGGAAAAGCTCAACGGGGATCTACATCAAACATCCGGAATAAGGTATGTTTCGAGATCATTTACTGTTAGATGTTTATTTCTCTTCCATAGTGGGAAGGGATTGATTTATGTGGTTACTATGTCTATTTTGGTACCCCAAGACATAGGAAGTTTTCTCCGTAAAACTTTACAAAAAGGGAACTCTCAAATTGGTATCTAGTTCTTCTAGGATCACTAGGATTCCCATCTAGTCTCCTAGCTACATGAATGGTATTTTATGCCCACTTTGGCCTTTTAGGTGTGTTGGGATATGTAATTAGATCATCATTATCAGACATATAAGAATAAAAATATTTATCATCCTCTTCACTTACAGTCAATGTTGGAGGTGGTGAAGATGACACTCCAATTTCTATTGTCGGCATAGGCTCTTCTTCAAACCTAAAACTCCTTTCAATAAAGGATATTTGAGTTATCACTTTTATAATATTATAACCTTCAGAATATTCATAATACCCAACAAATAGGAACTCTTGAATTTGGGGTTCCAAAGCCTTCCTCTTTTCTATTGGAATTCTAGCCCATGCCTTATAGCCAAATATCCTGAAATGAGAGACATCCGGCTTGTTCCCACTCCAATATTTGAAAGGAGTGATTCCATAAATATTCTTGTGAGGCACCCTATTTTGGATGTAGGATGAACATTTCATAGCTTCAGCCCAAAAATTTGGTGGCAAAGTCTTAGACTCTATCATACAAGTAGCCATCTCCTTGAGAGATCTATTCTTCCTCTCAATGACACCATTCTACTGAGGTGTGTAGGGAATAGAGTGTTTCATTCATATACCTACATATTCACAATATTGAATGAAATTAGAATCATTCTAATCACCACCATTATCATATATGAGGATATTGAGTTTCCTTCTAGATTGGTTCTCAACCAAGGCTTTGAAAACCTTGAAGAGGTAAAAAAATTCAGACCTATGGTTGAGGAAGTAAACCCAACAGTATCTGGAAAACTCATTATGAATTTTAGGAAATAATTGGATTCAATAATAGACATATTAGGCAAAGGACCAGAAATGTAAGTATGGATGAGCTCAAGAGGTGCAAAGGTTTTCTCATGACTAACTCTCTCATACTTATGCTCTAGGTGTTTTCATAGAATAAAACCCTAATAGACTCCTTTGGAAAAACTGATATTTGGAAATCCTATGACCATTCCTTTGTCACAAAATTATGAAATATACTTGTAATTTAGATGGCCAAATCTTGTTGGATTCATTACCATGAGTGAGGAGAGCATAAGGGTTTGAGAAGGGCATGAAGTGTGAGAATTTGTACACTTTTCGAACTGCCTCTACCATTCAAAATATCATATATTTGAAATTATTGGGAGTAAAAACAACCTTATTAGGAAAACCAGTGTGGGTCATCTAATAGACTGACAAGAGATTAGCAGCAATACTTGGGAAACACAAAAAATTATTGAGAGAACCATGGATAATATCTATACTACACTTTCCCTTACTTTCACTTTTTGAGTTATCTCTCAACAAAATATTTGGACCGTTTGAATCATAAAGATAGGAGAATACCTCCATAGTCAAAACCATGTGCCTTGAAGCTCCTGAATCAATGATAAATGAAGGATATCTTACAATGCTTGCAACCAAGGCATGAAATCTCTCCTTGTCTTCAAAAATTGATCCTCCTTCCTTCTTCGTTGCGCCTTCGGGAATAGATATCTTGTGTTTTTCCAAGAGTTGATTCAACCTATTGATTTGTTTCTTATGCAAGAGATTTTAGGATGAAATCCATTACCCCAGTATGCACACTCGCTCATTTCACCTTTACCTTTCTTCTTATGGCAGTTCTTATTCTTGGAGTTTGAGGAGTCCTCATAAGACTTTGACTTGTCTCCTTTTTTATAAGGAGGCTTCTTACCCTTCTTCTTTCCTTCAGAATCCACCTTTGAATATCCACCAACCAAAGCTTGATATTTGGAAGGCTTGATGGTTCCCATCATGACGAATTTGTATTTATCCTAGGTCAATAATTTCATGAAATATTCTAGTGAAGGAATCTTCCTGGTTCAAGCAATCAACTTTGTGTCATGGAAGGTCGAAAAAAATATTGAGTAGTCAGGGCCAAGATTTGAAAGTATTACCAAGACAAGTTGTTCATCTTTATTTTCGACACCACACTATTTGAACTACAAAACCAGCAATTTGAACTTGGAGAAGTAGACTTGCCAAGATTCAAAGATACTTGGATTCTGTGAAATCATCTCATTCTCTAGTTGATGTCTCCTTATTTAATCTATATTCCCAAATAAAGTATGAAGATTCTCCCATACTTCATTTGGTGATGCAAATCCATCAAGATGGGAAATAAGGTATCTGGAAATGTTGAGACACAAGAGACCATACGCCTCATGTCTCATATTATGCCATTTAATATTCTCTATTATTGCATTAGGCTCAGCCTCAGTTTCCATGGCCACTCTTAGAGGAATTTTCTCCTCACCATAATCTCCATCTATTCCTTCCATTCCAAGTAGTTGAATGGATTCAAGATGATATTGTGAGATTGATCTATTATTCAACAGTTGTGCCCTTGAACAGACAGAATGTGCACCCAGTGGGTGATGTCGATCCTGCAAAAGTAATATAGGAGGATAAAAATAGATATACCAAGGATTTGATACCATGTGTAAATTAATACCAATCTTAGATCAATTGAACTCACAGAATTGCTTGAAAAATATTCCATAGATTCACTCAAAATGGAGATTGTTTGTGGTGCATAAAAAAATTCTCTTGAATAACTTTACATTATATAACCTTATGAAAAAATAGGCTGTCCAAATATATAATTACATCAGATATTCCAATGCATAAACATGCCATTCGAATTAGCACAAAAACAAGCTTACTAAACTAATCAAAATTCCCCATAGGTCCATAAAACACTTTCCTAATCTGCTAATAAGGTCATGAATAAGATGAATAAGTGGCACCAGCTGATAAGTGAATGAAAGTGGACAAACTCATACTTTTAGGAGAGAAAAATAAGTAGGGTGAGTTGTGTAAAAAACAAGGTAGGTGCCTTAAAACTAGTTTTCACTGTTTTTTTTAAAAGATGTTGAAAATGAAGGAAACCCTTGATAACGAAGGAATGCGCACTTGGTAAACTGGTGAGTCTGATGCATTGTCAGAATATTATCCTAATATTTTCCAAAGTGCTCCTGGAGGAATTTTAGGAAATTTTGAACACAAAAATGAATGCAAATGCCAAGTAGCTAGTGTAGAACCTAGGAATTTAACCAAAATGATTAAATTTCATATTCTAAGTATGGGGATGGGTTTTATTATTCTAACATAAACCAAGGATAAGGGATTGAGGAATGCAAGAAAGGTGAGGTGAGAGGAAAAGGAGGGATAAGGAGGTTGCTACGCTTAGAAAGGGACTATTTTAGGGTCTTATGTCACCCTAAATTAACCCTATACTAACATGAAATTCAACCCTATCTAACCCTAGATTCTAGGTTTTGAATAGAGAGGACGTTTTGGGACAAAGGGGTAACATATTTACCCTAAACCTAGGCAATATAAAGATGAGACCAACCTACCTCTTGAGAATCCTAACTTAGGTTTTACAAAAAAAACCAAATACCTAAGGCTCTAACCCTAGAAGGACTCCTATAAAGAATGTACTTATAAAAAACAAGGTGACTAAAGTTTGACGAAAGTCCTACCCAAGAAAAAATGCAGCTCTAATGGCTACCATCCAATACACAAACATACATCATTCATCAACAATTAGCAAAGAGATATCAACAAAAACCCTAGATACCTCTGTGTGCACATATTTAGCTAACAAATCATAGCTTCACCTTTAGCAAGGGTGTAAAACCAAAGAAACTTCAAGAATTTTCCATGAAAACTCAGAAAACACTTCCTCAATAGGGGTGCATCACTTCAAAAGAGTCGTAGTAAAGCAAAATAAGTGTATAGTGTTTTTATCCCACTTGTTTTATGTTCAAATTAAGAGAGGAGAGGTTTATTTATAGTCTCTCACACTCACTTTACAAAAATATCCAGAACATCATGCATTTAAAATTTCAATTTGAATTTATAAATGTCAACTTAAAATCATAACAAAAATAATATAAAATAATTCAAAAATTGCCTAAAGTAGGCTACCTGGGGTATTTTTCCCCAAGTTCCTAAAACTGCTAAAAATAAGAAAATCACTTCGAACAAAAGGATAGAGTGAGCTATAGGGATGGAATAATGCCCCAGATAACCCCAAAAAATTTTGTAAATCCCTCAATGTGGAAATTGAACCCAAGTTTTAGAACAATTACACTCACAACAATTGCCAATTACACATGCAAATTACTCACAAAAGAGACTGAATATGGAGTTGAACACTAATCTATATTGAATAAGTGTACAATAGCCAAAACTGTGAATTCATAGGCTAACACAATAAATAATTACATGAGAGATTTGAATGCATGAAGATGCCATTCGAATTTAGTCAAAAGCAGGCTTACTAAATCTAAGCAAATCCCCCATAGGTGCATAATGCACATTCCAAATCTGTCTAGGAGCTCACGAATTGGAAAAAGAAATTAGGAAAGCTAATAGATGGTGGAAGGAAAAATCATACATGCTTTTCATAGGAGAAAAGAGTGGATTTTTATGAGGACAAAAAACAAGTTAACTTCACCTAGTCAAACTTTCCCAATTGCCTTAAAACTCAAAAAAAGCAGGCAATAAAGCAGGAAAAAAAAACATGCACTAGGGAGGCCAGGAATAAAGCAAATTTGATTCCAAGAGGTTTCCCAAGCACTCCATGACTCAAATTTAGCAATTTTTACCACTATGGATGTGTGGAGGACAACTTTCATAAGGTGGAATATGGAAACTAGGCAAATAAGACAAAAATTGGATTAATTAATGTCTAAGGTAGCTAACTATGGGTTGATTATTCTAACACCCCCCCTTAAGCCTGACTTATGAATAAAATATCAGAAAATTATAGGTCCTAGCAACAAGGCTTAGTCACCCTTTACATACTGCATGCCCATTTAACCAAGGAAAGAGGCAAAAACCCAATGGGAAAAATCCTCCCTTAAACATGGACTGTAAAACAAAATTTGGAAATATTGTCATCACTCATGCTTCATAGCATGATCAGCAATCCTTAGCAATGATTTGAGATTGCTGAATGTCTTCTCACAAAAAAACTTTAGTGAAGATATCAGCTACTTGTTCTGAAGATGAACAGAAGAGTAGGTGAATGGTGCCATCATGCACAAGCTCTCTGATGTAGTGCATATGGATCTCAATGTGTTTGGTTCTCTGCTTCTGAACTGGATTATTGTAGATTTGAATGGTACTTTAATTATCATAGTAGATAGTAGTTGAGTATTCTAATTCGAAGCCACACTCTCCAAGTAACCCCTACAACCATAAACATTGAGTTGATGCATTTACAACTCCTTTGTACTCTGCTTCTGTAGATGAGAGTGCAATGGCACTCTGTTTCTTGCTTGACCACCTGATTAGCCCTTATATAAGCATGAACACATATCCTGATGTTGAATTTTGATCTGTACTATCACCTACCCAATCACTGTCAGTAAACCCAATCAAATCAAGATCAAATTTTGCTTTATAGAAGATCCCATGAGTCCTTGTTCCCTAAACAAAGTTAAGGATCCTTTTGGCTGCTTTCCAATGGATCTCATGAGGCTGATCCATGTATCTATAAGCCACACTTACTGCATAATAAATATCAGGTCTAGTATGTGTAAGATACAACAAACATCCAATCAATTGCCTATACAGTGTATTGTTTACCATAGGTGAAGAATCAGCTTCTTCAAGCTTAACTCCTGAAAGGAAAGGAGTCTTGCTTGGCTTGCAATCCTTCATTTTGAATTTATTAAGAAAATCCAAGGCATACTTCAACTTATTTACTTTGATTCCTTCTTTGGTTTGAGCAATCTCGAGCCCCAAGAATTGGCTCAACAAGCCCAAACCTATCATTAAGAAGGCATGGTTCATTGCATCCTTCAAGGAGGCAATCTCATCCTTTGAGGTTCCTGTAATGATAAGGTCATCAAAATATAAAAAAATGATCATTAATGAACCATGAATCAGCTTCAAATAGACATTTGTATCTGATTTGCATCAAACAAAATTCAGTGATAGCAGAAAGCTATCAATCTTGGCATACCAAGCCCTGGGGGCTTGCTTAAGCCCATACAATGACTTCTTTAGCCTGTACAGAAGAGATGGGTTAGTATAAAATCCTTGATGCTGCTGCATTGATATCTCTTCAATGAGATCTCCATTCAGGAAAGAACACTTCATATCCATGTGGTGTACCTCCCATTGCTTTGAAGCTGCAATGGCTAAGTCTAGCCTAATGGAGTCCATCTTTGCCACTGGTGCAAAGGTATCATTGTAGTATATGCCATGAACCTATGAGTAGCCCTTGGCTACCAATATGGCCTTGTACTTCATATTTGAACCATCAGCAGCAAATTTGGTTTTGTACACCCACTTACACTGAACTAGCTTCCTCCCTGGGGGAAGATCAACCATCTCCCGAGTGTTTCTCTTCTGGAGTGAGCTGAATTCTTATTCCATGGATGTTTTACATATTGGGTCTTTTTATGCATATTCATATGTCTATGGATCTGATTCAATCATCAGATAGCACTTCTCTGCAAACATAGGATCTTTCATGCACAGAGCACTCTCAAACTGAGATCTAGTCCTCCTAGGATCATTAGGATTTCCAGCTAGTTCTCCAGCTGCATGAATGGTCTTGGCTGCCCATTTTGGTATTTTAGGACTATTAGGATCTGCAATAAAATCATAATTATCAGATATATCAGAATCAGCATGTTCAACTATCTCTTCACTTACATTCAAAGGTTCTGGTGGTGAAGAGGATTCTCCAACTTCCACTGCTGCTAGAGGCTCTTCTTGAAACTGAACACACCTTTCAATGAAGGATTTTTTCGTGCTCAAATTGATCAGATTGTACCCTTTTTAATATTTAGAGTACCCAAAAAATAGACACTCTTGGATTTGGAGCTGCAAAGCCTTCCTCTTTTCTGTTGGAATTCTAGCCCAAGCCCTTGAGCCAAAAATCCTGAAATGGGTCACATCTGGCTTGTGCCCACTCCATGCTTCGAAAGGAGTCATGCCATCAAGATGTTTATGAGGCACCCTATTCTGGATATAGGCTGCATAGTTGATAGCTTTGGCCCAGTACTTTGGTGGCAAATTCTTAGCCTCCATCATGCAGGTTGCCATCTCTTTCAGTGATCTGTTCTTCCTCTTAGCAACACCATTTTGTTGTGGTGTGTAAGGGATAGAATGCTACATCTGAATACCTGCATCTGCACAATATTGAATAAACTTAGACTTTACATACTCACCACCATTTTCATATCTTAGGACCTTGAGTTTCCTCCCAGACTGGTTTTCAACCAAAGCCTTAAAGACTTTGAAGAGGCCAAAAACTTCAGACTTGTGTTTCAGGAAGTAAACCCAGCAATACCTAGAAAATTCATCTATGAATGTCAATGCATTTTTGGCCTGACTCATTGACATATGAGGAAATGGTCCAGCAACATCACTGTGGATCAACTCAAGAGGTGTAGAGGTTCTCTCATGACTAGCTTTCTCAAATTTATGCTCTGGGTGTTTTCCTAGGATGCGACCTTGACAGACTCCTTTAGAAAACTTAATATTTGGTAACCCTATGACCATTTATTTTTCACTAATGTTAGAAAGATACCTGTAATTTAGGTATCCAAATATTTCATGCCAAAGCTTGCCTGCCTCATTAGCATGAATCAGAAGAGCAAAGGGGTTTGAGTAGGGTAGGAAGTGTGAGAACACGTATACCTTTGATGTGTTATTTGCAACTCCTTTTGCAATGACTTTACCATTTGATATATCTGTGATATCAACTTCATCAGGGGAGAATATGACCTTCTTTGGAGACCCTGTGTGGGTGATCTGATACACTAATAAGAGGTTAGAGGAAAGACCTGGAACATACAACACATTGCTGAACTTACCATGGTCAAGATCAATCCTCCCTTTGCCCAAAATTTCAGTGAGAGAGTCATCTCTCAGTACTATTGGTGGACCTTTCGACATGTCAAGTGAGGTGAATGCCTCCTTGGTAGAAACCATATGTCTTGAAGCTCCAGAATCAATTATGAAACTAGGTGAGCTTGATGTGCCAGCAACCAATGCATGAAATCTCTCTCTGTCTTCTCAACTTGATCCTCCTTCCCTCTTCTTTGAGATGTCTAGAAGGGAGATGCCATTCTTCTCCAGGAGTTGGGTTAGCATGTCTATTTGATTTTTCATGCAGGATCTTTCATAATGCTTTCCCTTACTACAATATGTGCACTTGCTCATTTCTCCTTTGTTCTTCTTCTTCTGGGGGTTCTTCTTGGAACCTTGAGGCTCCTCCAGAGACTTATTCTTGTCTCTGTTTTTCTCAGGTGGGTTTTTAGATTTCTTCTTGATTTTTGAATCCACCCTCGAATCTCCAGAAACCAAAGCTTGGTATTTGGATGGTTTGATGGTGCCCATCATCACCCATTTATCTTGTTCTTGTGTGAGAGATTCCATGAAATCTACAAGGCTAGGCATTTTCCAGGATCGAGCTGTCAACTTTGTGGCATAGAAGGTTGAAACAAACACTGAATTGTTAAGGCCAAGATTTGAGAGTATGTCCAATACCAGCTGATCATCCTTCTTTTTGATCCCACATTGTTTTAGCTGCAAAACAAGTGCTTTGAACTTGGAAAAATAATGTTGCAGGGATTAAAAGCTATTGGGACTCGGGGAGATCAATTCATTTTCAATTTTATGTCCCCTCATCTCATCTGTCTTTCCAAAAATATCAACAATATTCTCCCATACTTCATTCGGTGATGTCAATCCATCAATATGGAAAAGGAGGTCTCTGGATATGCTCAGACACAGGAGACCATAGGCCTCATCCCTCCTGTTGTGCCATTTAATCTTCTCTGCAGCTGCATTGGCCTCTGCTTCTATTTCCATAGTCACTCTATAGAGGCCTTTCACTCTCAAAAATATCTTTATCTCTGCTTTCCATTCAAATAAGTTAAATGGAGTCAAGATGATCTTCTAAGATTGATCCATAGCTCAGAAATTGTCCCGTCAGTCAGCAGAATGCTCCCAGTCAATGATGTTGAACCTGCAAAACAAATTGGAAGGAGAGAAATTGATCTACAAAGTCTCTGATACCATGTGGAAATCGAACCCAGGTGTTAGAACAATTACACTCACAACAATTTCCAATTACACATGCAAATTACTCACAAAAGAGACTAAATATGGAGCTGAACACTAATCTGTATTGAATAAGTGTACAATATCCAACCCTGTGAAGTCATAGGCTGCCACAATAAATAATTACATGAGAGATTCGAATGCACGAATATGCCATTCGAATTTATTCAAAAGCAGGCTTACTAAATCTAGGAAAATCCCCAATAGGTGCATAAAGCACATTCCAAATCTGTCTAGAAGCTCACGAATTGGAAAAATAAATTAGGCAAGATAATAGATGGTGGAAGGAAAACTCATATATGCTTTTCATAGGATAAAAGAGTGGAGGATGATGAGGACAGAAAACAAGTTAACTTCACCTAGTCAAACTTTCCCAATTGCCTTAAAACTCAGAAAAAGCAGGCAATAAAGCAGAAAAAATAGACATGCGCTAGGGAGGCCAAGAATAAAGTAGATTTGATTCCAAGAGGTTTACCAAGCACTCTATGACTCAAATTTAGCAAGTTTTACCACTATGGATGTGTGGAGGACAACTTGCATAAGGTGGAATATGGAAACTAGGCAAATAAGACAAAAATTGGATTAATTAATGTCTAAGGTAGCTAACTATGAGTTGATTATTCTAACACTCAATGCCCTCCTCAAAGGTAGCAGTAAGGCCTGGGTGGAAGGATGACATCATCTATGGAATAAGGACAAGGATAGAGTGTGCTATTCAACTGAAGGACCATAAGGGTCTATGAGGTGGATGTGAAGGGAGACCAAGGTCTCGTAACTGAAAAAAATCCCACTGGTGCAAGAAAACAATGTGTGGGGTCACATTACCCAATGATAAACCTCTAGGATCCCAAGACACCAACCCCAATAAGGGGTAGTCAGTAGTTCCATTAAGTCATTGTATTCCTAAAGGAAGGACCAAAGGGACAGCCCATTACCAACACAACAAAATAACACCGCTCCTAGTAAAACACTGGCCTCTCTCTTCCCGGGGAACATCTAAAGGTACGTTGGGTATCGGTGTAGTGTAACACTAGATCCAACTATAGGATGAGTGCTCTTTTCATGAGTGCTCGAGAACCTATAAATCATGTATTACATGTATATTTACAAACAGTTCAAGTATCCAAGGGGATTAAAATCATCATTAGTAAGACACTTCCATCCTACATTGCTCAAAATAATGAAATGCATCTAAATAAATCATGAAGGAACATCAAATTCAATGCAAAGGTAACAAAAATATTCCTATACTCAAACAAAACTAACCCTACCTACCCTAAACATGATAATAAAAGAGGTTTAAGTGTAATCATACCACCAATATAACCAACAGAGTAGGAATTTCATACCTGATCTTTTACCTTTGTCTTTAGATATAATCCATGATAAAATATCATCAATGAAAACCTTGTATTTACTAAGATCTTCCTCCAGATAGGCGATGAAAACCATATGACTACAAGATCCTCGAAACCTTGAAATTGGTGCCATGGAGAGGGGTTTCTTTTACAATCTTTGTTGATCCATACTTCCACTGGACTTATGCATGGGACATCTCCATCATACATTTCTATTGAGAATTTTTTTTTTCTTGAAACTGGTCTCTAAATTTTGTGCTTGGGAGGCTATTAAAGTAGGAACTCACAAATATTGATATGTGAGACACAATCTATCCCTGTATCTACTTAAGTAATTATTTGTATATACAAGCATATCACTCCTATTTGTATTGATCATGATAGTATCCCAAATAATCCTTGAAATTTTTGAAAATTTTCAGCTATAAAATTCATACCTCCATGCTTCAAACAGAAAGATAAACAATAAATTCTATGAAACTGACGAGTGAAAATCATATCTATCCACATACATGTCTCGATATTATTGAAATGAATCATTAAAGACTTACCGAGAAAAGAAAGTACTAAACAACTCCTGCAATATTTTCTGAGGAAAACAACTGGGAATAATGATTTGGTATCATCATAGATTGCAAATAATAGTAGGATTGACCCACTAGACTGGATGAAGACCCACTCAAGTTTTTATATGTATAACATGCCACACTTCTCTTAGCAAGACAAGACTAAACTAATTCATATAACACATCACCAGGAGATTGTTTTCCCAAATATTCATACTCTGTATCATATTGAGTAATATGGTATGGAAATCATCCGTAACTTCTAGTGGTGCCTCATATTCAAATATAGTGTCAAAAGGATTAATTTGTTGTTCATCATTAGCATCACAAGGAGATGCAATAATCATATCTTTTTGAACTGGGCCTTCACAGTTTGTCTTCGATATCCTTGCTTGAGGTGATAAAAAGTTCTTCATCCCAAATAGTGTCAAACTATGGCTCCATTTGATCCATATTAACTTCATCTAACTTTTCTTCATCACTACAAATTCTGGAACAATACTACCAAGTCTCAAAGAATCATAGAGAGGTGGACCCATGAACATCCAATAATCATCGTCCCCGATAATTCTGTCATTCTGTCCCAAGAAATATGAGATGTCATAAGAAATTTCTATGTGCTATAAAGGAGAACTCACCCTTTCCTTTTATTCTTCAACCTATTCCACTAGGACTTCTAGATATTGATATGCAAGACATCTATCATACTCATCTACATGAGGAGTTGTGCTTGATATATCATTAGTTATATATTGAACAATAGCTTCTTCAATCTGATTTTCATTTTGGATTTCTTTACTGAACAACTTCATTGCATGTTCAACATGAGGCATCCATTTATCTGGCATCGATCTGGATCCCAGTGGGTTCAAAAAATTTCCACCAAATTTGCAAAGTATGATATCGTTCCTTTGTCTAGGCCCACAAAGCAAGAAAGAGCCTTTTCTCTTAGGTGAAGAACGAATGATCTCATGTAAATGTCTTCTTCTTCTTTAATACAATATTCTGGATCCAAAGTCATAAATCATTCAACATGATGCATGACATTCTCATGGTCACCCTTGAAGGAATTTCAGAATATCTCCAGTAACTCATCTGAATGTCCTAGCAAATTTGATAAATCAAGAGGAGTGAAACCTAATTCCATTTTTGCATTTGTCGGAGTATCAGGGTAGGACCATCCTATTTTTGACCATTTGCAAAAGTATCTTCCCACATATGGTTGATCACGAAATTTCCTACATGTTCCTCGATATCATGATTTGAATCCTTACTGAATGCATTGATCAACTTCCTGAGTGAAGAAAACAATTTATGAGGAAATCCTTCCTACCAATTCCTAACTGCCAATTTGTCTTCTAAGTGAAGAGATATCACAAAGAGATTCATTCTGATGTCTTCATGTATAATATGTCTTGGTTGGAGAAATTTCATGAATTCCCAAACAAGTGCTACTGCATGGTACTTATATTTTTGGAATAATGGAAAAATTTATTTCCCATCATCCTTAATGACATACTGGTGTGGTCTTTAATGACATACTAGTGTGGGTATCCCAGAATGCACAAAACATCCAATATATCCATCAATAATTCTTAAGAAGATTCCATATCATCATGCTTTCTTGTTGTCATAGAGCACTTCTTTTATTTTTCTTTAGTTGGGGTCGCAAGGAGAGACCTTCCAAGTCCAAGTTATCAACAAATATCACCAAAATACTAATCAAAACAAGGGTGTACCTCCGATAATGATGATTGAGTTCTTGTGGAGTCATTGGGTAAGACCTGCAATATTAGTCCTTGACAATAATATTTTCAAAATACTAAGAAATACTTACCTCAATTTTTCTTACCGGATGTCATTCTTTCCAAGGGCGTGAATGACTCTAAATCAATTGCTTCAAATTTTGAAATGGTCCTGAACATTATGCTAGAATGTTACTGGATGAACTAGAAGAGGCGATCACTGGAAAACACATGAAGGAGGAAGCAACTGCTATCACCTTAGTCACTTCCCCAAACTTCTTTGGAAGTCAAAAGCTTCTAGTGGAGATCCCTAAATGCAAATATTTAAGGACACTTAAACACCAAGTAACATCTTCTTTGAAAGAGATTAGGGATGAGTTCCTTAGTGAAGTTAGTTATAGGAATGAAGAAGACATACTACATGGACAAATATGAATCTCATAAGTGAAAGTAGTAAATCAACTTTTAGAAAAATGTGGATGTCACTCATTACAAGGGTAGCCGATAGAAAGGATAGGAGCATTGAACTACAATGTTGACCAATACATCTACAATAGCATTAGGTGTACTCATTTATCATCAATAATATAAATGCTTCTTACAGTAGTGATGGTATCAATTAGCAGTAAAACATTCACCATTCAAACATATATTCATGTAACTGACAAGTAGTATATCAACACTACACCAATATATCATCCTTCAATATGAAAGTATAGCAGAGATTACAATGTATTCATTATTTCTATCATGTATTCGAGTTATGTAATATATCGTTGTGCTTAGTAGCTTTAATGAATTCCAAAGTATAATTAAGATAATGATGGGCCAATCAATTTTCTATGTAATTATTCACCAATAGATAACTTATAAACAATACATATATAACAGCATTTAATGATAATTGTGTGAACAAAATATGATGCGATTATTATTCTCCAACAGTAGTAAGATGAATTCATCTATGGATTAAGTCCAAGAAGAGAGTGTGTCAGTCAGATAAAGGACCAGGAGAGTGTCTAAGGTGGCTGTGAAGTGATACCAAGGTCTCACAATCGAAACAAAGCTGACTAGTGCAAGGAAACTAGGTGTGGGGTCATGTGACCCAATGATCAACCCCTACGATCCCCAGAAACCACCCTAAGGTTAAAAATCCCCATAAAGGGTAGTCAACAATGCCATTAAGCCATAATACTCTGAAAGGAAGGACGAAAAGGCCCAACCATGACCACCATTGCTAAATAACACCCGTCCCAGTAAAACAAATGGCCTCTCTCTCACTGAGGCACATCTAAATGTGCATTTGGTATAGGTGTAGCGTAACACCTATCATTTCCCCGTCCTTCTTCCCTAAAATAGAGGTCGATGTTATTCTGTCACATTGTCTTCAGATTTGTGCACACAACTTTATTCTGCTCACTAAGCTCTACAAGTGTTGTGCTTTACTATCTAATTTTTGCACTTCTAGAGTTACTATACACTCTGCTTTGGTCATGTGCACTGGTTCTCTTGCTTCATCCTCTACTTTATTTATGCACACTATTCTGATTCAACATACTAGTATGATTTTTCACACTTCCTAAATTATATATACTCCTTTGATTCTGCACATTGTCTTCCACTCTGCTTTCTGCTCTGTGCTATCGACTCTCTGTTGTTTCATTTTTCTGGATCAACGATCCATTTATACCCCAATAGTTCAAATATTTCAAATTTAGAATACTAAATCATGTACACTTCCCAATTTACTTTAACATTTCCATCTCTCTCCTATTTATACTATTCCTCTTATTCTGGTCCAACTGCTTTGTCCACAAGTTGGGGTTCCTCTAAATCGGTGACACCCATTCTTCTTTACTTTTTGGTCAAGTTTCTTATTCTTTCATTAGTGTGCACTTTTGTATCATTACTGAATTTGTTGATGTGGTGAGGTTTATGCACCAGAGGGCCATGACTTGGTGAGTCTTGCATACTAGAGTTCCATCACTTGGTGGGACTTGTGCACTGATGAGAGTTACAGACATATCTTCTATATACTTCTTCAAACTATCTTCAAGTCTTCATACTTATTTATTGGCATCACATGGTTCTTGTTTGACATCAATGACAACACCAAAGTTCAAAAAGCTTCAATTTTTCCTACTTCTTCATTGAAATCATCATCCTTCTTATTGGAAAGGCCTTTAGTCCTTTGTAATAGTCATCACTTAGTTAATGTGTATAATATTAATGAATGGTTAGTTGCACTCCAACCACATTCTCTATAAACAAATACCTATCAATCCTAATACTTATTTGATTGAAAGGGTTTGACTTAAAGAACTTGTAGACCATTACTATTGTCAAGCTTCTGATATTGCTCATGACCTAATATAAGCTCTTTTGCTATCATATGTTCAGCTTCCATTTCTTGCCTATTCTATGCTTATGCTTAAATGTGTTATTTAGGTTTATTCAGGTTAATTGATTTCTTATAGCTGTCATCATATTGGAATATTGATTATTTGAATTATAAGTACTTTCCTTGTTATGATTAGCCATTATATATATATCTATTTTATGTATGAATATGCCAACGCGATAATTTCTCCATCTCTGCACCATATTATCAAACCTCTAAACAGTGGTAGTTAAAAGCCTTATCCCTAATTGATTTTCATGCATGCCTTAAGAGTGTGAGTTCCTATAGGTCACCTGACTTGATCCACTTAGAAAACCATAAAAACATTTAACTTACCAGGCATCCTCGAGCTACAACCTAGAGGAGTTTCTTGGAGTGATAACAAGATGGGTTTCTAGTCATCTTCCTAGCTTCCAGTTTGGAAGTAGGGACTGAATCTAGATCTGAATCACCCTAAATCTCAATCTCATAAACTAAAAGAGATGGATCTGCAATACTGGTAGAAGCTACAAAAGAAGCAGATGAAATGATTTTACCTTCCTTTGCAAGTGGTTGCTCAGAGTGCACTGGTTCTGAAGGAGGCATGAAATGTGAGAACTCATATGTTTTTGAGGCATGATTTGCAACACCTTTCACTATGATGGTCCTAGTAGAGATATTGGTGATCTCTACTGATCCAGGACCAAATATCACTCACTTTGGAGAGCCAGTATGGGTCATCTGGTAGACAAATAACAGGTTTGAAGCTAAGGAGCGAACAAATAGCACATCTTTGAATCTTCCATGTTCAAGATTGATAGATCCCTTCCCTTTTGTTTGGAATTTATTTTTATTTCCCATCTAAATACTAGGACCATCAAGGGACTGAAAAGAAGAGAATGATTCTCCGGATGCAGCCATATGGCTCAAAGCTCCAGAGTCAATGAGGAAGACATGTGCTGATGAGTAGCAAGCCTTAAGTGCATGGCCTTTCCTTTGGTATTATTCATCTTCTTATTCAAAATCACCCTTCCTTGCGCTAGAAGGTGTAGAAATATTATGTTTCTTCAAAAGAAGAGCCATTTCATCATGTTGTCTTCTCATGCAGGAGCTTTCTGAATGAAAGCCCCTTCCATGGTAAGAGGAGAGGACCTTTCCTTTTCCATTCTTCTTGCTTCTCTTTGAAATTGAAGTCTCATTTGACTGCTCTTTCTTCATCAGAGACTTATCTCTTTGCTTTCCTTTATCATTCGCTCCCTTAGGTCATTTTACAACTAGTGCTTGATATCTGGAAGATCGAATGATCCCCAATTGGATCAACTTATCATGCTCATAAGTGAGAGATGCAATGAAATAATCAAGAGTGGGAATATTCCAATTTGGATTAGTGATCCTCACCAATTGAAAAGTTGACACAAATACTTAGTAATCTGCATTGAGTTTTGAGAGAATGGAAAGAATGAGCTGATCATCCTCTTCTCCACTTGCATTGCTTCAACTGGTATATCAGGTTCTTGAATTTTGTAAAAAATTCATTCAGTGATTCGAAGTTGGATGGATTAAGAGAGATTAATTTATTTTCTAGGTGATGGACCCTCATCTCATCCTGCTTATCAAATAAGGAAGCAAGCTTGTCCCAAATATCCTTGGGAGTCTTCAATCCTTAGATGTGGAATCGAAGATCTCGAGAGACTGAGGAGAATAACTATCCATGAGCTTTATCGAGCATGTTCAAGTATTTTTCTTTGTCATGATTCAGAATTGGCACTACCTCTACTTCTTCTGTGAGTCTAAAGAGCTCTTTGGTGTGGAGCAGTACATCCATGTCTTCCTTCCACTAGTGATAGTTTAAGGGAGTGAGACACTCTACCTAATGAACCATTTTGAATGCAGTAAGGAGGATTGAGCTGTTGTAGCGAATGTAGTGAGAAGAAAGGACTGCTTGTAACCAATGCTGTGAGAAGAGATGATAACCTATCACACAATTAAAAATACAAATTAAGGTCATGTTGATGCCTATAACTTCGCAGGCAACAACAGCAAGGGATTCTCCCCAGTCAACATTCCCAACTAGCCCGCGATTGTTTGGTATAGGGAATCCATTCGGTTTGCGGTCTGGCCAACGTAGGTCAAGTAACAAAAACAAAGGTTTTACCGGTTGTGGCCCGGTCTACCGTGTAATTTTGTATTTTTGACTTAATGTATGAAATGCAAATGCCTAATTAACCATGCAGGGTGGTGAAGGATGCAGGGAGCAGTCACAATGTGATGCGTAGGTTCTTACCTCTCGTCTTAGACTCACCAGCATCAGAATCACTTATGCAGAAATGAAGTAAACTAATTATCTATATATATACCTATTTATCTATCTATCCCTAGGGAGCCAAGTTGTAATTTATTTATGAGTAATGCGTATTGTTCACGTATTATAAACAGAAATTATAGATAGCTGATATTCCTACATACAACACATGAACGATTAAATATATTTCAACAATCAGATAGCTAATTGTTTCATAAACAGCATACATTACTCACGGTGGTAATTCCAAAAAATAAGCCATAAATCATTTAGACAAGAACTTAGTTTCAGAGAGTTAGAACGATCTCACAGTTAATGGACAAAAGCTGGAAAACAAAATAGTTCATCTTTCAGCCATCCACAGCATAACATTTGGAAATTCCACCAATCTTTCTCCAACAGGCAAACCATATTTCTTTATTGCAAAGAGAAATAGTTCTGCTTACAATATCGCTTTCTAGTCTAACTGGGAAAAAATCCCCTATCCTTTCTAAGATTTCTACATTTATACACAAGGGTGAGACAGTTAGGCTGCCCAAAAGTGACCTTTGGACTTCCCAACTCCTCGCTTCACTTTTCTTAAATGTTTTTACAAAATCATTACAAATTACAAAATGACCAATCCTTCATGAGGAGGGCCCCACTTGGGTTTCTAGAAACTTCTTCCAAACCGAAGCTTCAGAGGCGATGCCCTCAAATGCGCAGGGTTCCAAAAACTGAATGTTGATTTTAAATTTTGCAGCCTGGTTCTTTATAGCCTCAACTCTAGCTATGCCCAACCGAAGCTGGTCCTCTAGCAGCTGCACACTAACGGCTAAATGGCCTACTTCGTTCCTCAGAATCTGGTCATCAATGGCCTTAATGTGTTGCATTCTTGCTTCTTCATCCTGATGTCTCTTCTGCAACATCTCCACAAATGAATTGTGGTCTAGGAAATCATCTAGCCTCTGCTCAGCCTCTATCTGGCACCGGTTGTATGTAATAAGGATCCTTCTGAAAAATTTCATGCAGGTTCCCTTCATCTTCTTGACTGCTTTCTTGAAATCCTCAGCGGTGTTAATAGCAAATTCTATTAAGTCATAATCCCACTTGAGGGCCTGTTTATCTTTTGATGGCAACTCTGCTGGAGTCTCTTCATTGCTTTCAAGCCTTGCCATTCTTGCAGTCAGGACTTTAAGGACGTCCTAAGATCTGTCCAAAAAGTAAGAGGAGGTTTCCAATATTTCCTCCAATCGGTCATCTATCTACAGCACTTTGCATCTCTCCTCTTCAACAACAATCTGTAGCTGCAACATCTTGGCCTTTTGGGCCAGCACATGCTCCTTGAAGGGTTGCAGACTGACCTGCTGTTCTCTTGCTACTTCTAGGGAAGTTGTTAGGGAAGTGACCTGCTCTTCATGTTTCTTTTCCTGTTCTTGGGTGTGCAGCTCATTGGCCTCCACAATGATCTTTTGCTGCTCTTCTAGCTCTTCTACTTTTTCTCACAGATATTCCTTCTCCATCTTAAGCTCTTGATATTCTTTCTGCATTTTCTCTAGGCATTCCTGTGTGGTTTCCCTTACTTGTTTCTCCACCTGGAGGAGCTGCAGT
The DNA here is from genome assembly GCA_001517045.1 of Pseudotsuga menziesii. Classification (NCBI taxonomy): domain Eukaryota; kingdom Viridiplantae; phylum Streptophyta; class Pinopsida; order Pinales; family Pinaceae; genus Pseudotsuga; species Pseudotsuga menziesii. Next base: position 163,989 of record LPNX011210800.1, on the reverse strand, counting down.
TCACTCTTTGAAACCCTCATTTCCTCTTTCATATCTTCATACTTCCTCTTAATCCTATTGCTTTCTTATCTCTATTTCCTCAAGGTATCTTTCAATTGAGCAAAGGATTTTTTGGACTGTTCTAAGTCAGTGATTAGCTTGTCCATATTATCTTCTAAGGCATGGATCATGGCAGCTCCTGCTCTCAGGGTGATTCTTGGGTCCCGGTCTGTCCCAAATACAGCAGGGGTATCGATTATCATTTTGAATGGTAGACTTCCTGTTTCAATCTTCCTCTCTGTTCTCTTCACTATTCTTTTTGTTTCCCTGTCATAGAAAATAGTGTTGAAATCAGAGATCTCTTCCCCCCTTTTCTGCACAAAGGGGACTAGTTTGAGAGTGGGGACCATAGGTGTGCTGGCACGTACTTGTGGGTCCTACACCACGGGGTTTTCTATGTATTGGTTCTATCCTCCAGCTGTATCAGAGGCTAACTATTCTGTCTGTGCTTGTGTCAGCTTCAGCCTCTCTACTTCTTGCTTTTGTAGCTCTTCATCAAGCTTCCTTTTCTTTTCTTCTTCTTCGTTCCTAGCTGTTTCTTCTGCTTTCTCAGCTGCTTCTTGAGTAGCTTTTCTTTTCTCTTCTTCTTCTGTGTGCATCCATCCTGCAGCTTCTTGTGCCAACCTTTGGGCTTCTTCATTTCTTCTCTTGGCTTCTTCTTCAGCCTTTGCTTCCTCATCTCCCTTCCCACCTTTGGTGGTTATCTTCTTTTTGAACCTCCTCCTCAAGTCTGTCATATTCTGAGCATTGCGGAAGACAGATTCTTCCCTATCCCAATGATGGGTGTACTCGAAATGTACATTTTTTTCTTTGCAATGATCAGACACTTTTCTTTGGGATTCATTTCTGTGGTAGGGCATCTCGCCAAAATGGAACCTCTCCAGCTCTTCTACGAATTCATCAGCTTTATTCACCCTAGTGAACCTGTAACTTCCCAACTTGAAGGGCAAAGGGGGCTAGGCAGTCTTCTTATGCTCAAACAGAAAGCTACCTATTCCATCCAGGAACACTTGTCTGACTGCCTCCTTGTGAATAATGTAATCAGTTGCATATTTGGGCAGCAGGGAAGGTGCTCTCAAACCTCCAAACATCCTGAAGTACAGGCCATTTTCAGTCAAATAGTAGTCTGCATACCCCTCTATTACTTGTAGTGCCTCCTCTGACATACAATCACACTCCTTCATGAAGATGAGTGTGTATAAGGGCATGATAAAGTGTTCACATACTTCTCGATAATGGCTGTGATATTTGTGTGCCCACAGCGGTTTATAGGCAGCATAGACAGGCATTCTTTCCCTATCCCAGATGCACCTGAGTCCAGGGAAAGGCTGATTGCATAATATACAATCTATAAGTATGGAACTCATAAAGAATTCAGACCTCTTTTGGGACACTCCTCCCAAAGACGAGGCCAAGCAAGATGACAGACTATTTGACACGATGCTGGCCCTATTGAAAATTTTCCCCTGGGTCGCAACATAAAATATGATTGGGATCCATTCTAACTTGAAGAACCTACCATGTGCTCTTCCAAAAACCCTGTTCAGCATTAAAGCTATGAACCTATAGGGGGCCCTCAAGCTTGTTGTATCATAATCACCTGTTGGTTTGTATCTATAATGTTTTCCCTGCAACATCATCTTTTTAAGAGTCTCTACCAGGTCCATTCTAATGTTGTTCAGCTAATCATCAGATAAAAAGACTTGGGCTTCTGGCTGGTGGTAAGCCAATGCTACATATCCAGGGCTATATGCAGCATAGCCCTGTCTTTCAACATTTTCCAGAATCATTGTTGTGACATCTGCCTGGGGAAAGATCCAACCGATTACTTCAGAGCACGAGAACAACTCTGGTCTGGTGGCGATATTCATCAGTGAAGATATTTCTATGTTGGCATATATGGACTCTTCTTCTAATCCCATGTCAGGAACCTATCTGCGTGTGATCAATCTATATATTTCCCCCCATTGGTATTCAGGTTCAACACCAGAAATACACTGAGTGTCCTCGTATATGTATTTAGTTTTGGTAACAGTTTCTACTTTAGGCTCTTCCTCGACCACCGGGGCCTTCTTCCTTTGCCCCTTTGACATTGTGGATTCGAATTCTTCCTGGCATATATAACATTGTAATATTAAGCAATTCAAGTTGCAAACATTTACATGACAATGTGCAGCATTTTACTCCTTCTATGTGTACCATGACAGGAGCTAGTTAATGAAGCTAAAATATGCGTGTACCTAGGCTGAAATGGCCTAACTAACAGAGCTATTGAAACAAAATGCACATTATTCAATGACTTTGTCTATATCAAGCATGCTGGAAAAACAACATAATCGAGCGGAAAACATCTACATTAACATTACTAAAACGTCCGCCCTCTGCGGGTGCCATTATCAAATCAATGCGCAGGAACACAAGAGCTTTATGCGATTTTCTATGGTGTGCTTGATCAAAGAAAACCATCTGTGCAAAACTACGGTAAATAACTATGTGTCATGGTACACACTCTTCCCCAGTCCGGGTTCGAAACTGAGCATGAATTTGGTTGCGCGGGACTGCGTAGGTAAAAGGGTGCGAGTTTAAACATATGGGTAGCACCAAGCGGGACAAATAGCCCAAAACTCATAGAGAAAAGTGGAAGAAACCTACTCCTACCCACCATCATCATGCAGGGCGGTTTGGCACAGATAGCGTAACAGCCATCTCCACCAAACCCCCTCATTCTCTATGCGCAGGGTCGCACGGCAACGGTGGTGGGGAGAAAATACTACGCAGGTCAAAATGCCCCTTCCCATGAACAACAATGCCACCAACAACCACAATACATAAATGCAATTATGGGGAACGCAACAGCCGCAACACTTAACCATGGAAAACTGAACCACCAAATGCTCAACGAAACGGGGAAGGGAAATAGAAGCCTACCTGGAACTGATGTGTAACTGGCGTGTGTGGTGGGACGAAGACAGTCAGGCTTCCATAGCTACCACCTGGACGTGGGTACCGGCAAAAGGATTTGAACAAGTTTGAGCGATCGACAGCACGATAGCGACAGAGCACGGCAGTTGAAAAATAACAATAGAAAAATAAACCTCTCGACCCCATATATATAAGGTCAACACTCGCAGTGGGTAACATATCGGATGGCAGACCACTTTTGGATCAGAAACTGAAAGCAAACTTCCTTCCACAACGGTGAAAGACCAAACCATAGATCCCTTCGCGTACCATTACTTAGTGGAACCTCGGTAGACTATTCGTCGGGACCAAAGTGAAACTGGAGCCGCAACGACAGAGCCGCGGAGGGTAAGTCTATCTGCAACGGGTAAAATCTAAATCGAAAGCAAAATGACTACACATCGGAAGGGCTAGTGACTCCTTCATCCGCAATGGCGGAATCAAAAACCAGACCACCATCCACAACGTCGGGACTTAAGTCAAAAGCAACAACACTAAAGGCTCAGAGAGTTTAGAGCTTTGGCAGCTGCAACGGTAGAAGAACAAAGGATAAACCGTTGCGCAAAAAATGAGTTCAAAATCGGAAGCAAAAACCTTAGAGGATCGGAAAAGCTAACACTTTCGGCAGCCGCAACGGTGAAAGCCCAAAGGGCGCGACCTTCTGCAACGACGAGATTCAAACGACTTAGACATCGAAAACTCTAAAAGCGGGAGCAAAACCAAATAGTGATCGGGAGAGATTGTGATTAGCCGTCTACAACGGCAGAAAGAAAAGTGATACAAGTTCCGATGCCAAAACACAAAAGCAACCGATGTAAAAACAAATAAATCGAAAAGGAATTCGAAATCAATATTGATTATCCCTCCGCAACGGCGGGCGGAAAAACAAACACCTTCTACAATGGCGGAGAAAGAAAAGACAAAAAGTTCCAATACCAAACCAAAAGTCAGCCGATGTGAAACGAAACGTAATGCTGAAAAGTAGTGAAGCCAAAACCGAATGTCCATCCGCAACGGCGGAAGCTTCACCCAAACAAAATTCCGATTGGAAGATGCTAAAAAATGCATTCAGGGACAGCGATAAAGCTTAATCAAACAATGGATTATTTCAAGTGCAAGAGGTAAATCAATTCAATCATTCTGAGAAATCATTATTAGACCATCTCAAAGAAGAAGATCGAACTAATCCAAGCAAAAGGAGGGTCCTAAAAATTTTTGGAATTTTGGGAAATTGTTGCATCTGCAACAATTGGTGACTACGTGGTGAACCTCAGATCTCTGAATTAACACCTTCCCAGAGCGAGACTATTTGAATAAAGTTGAAATCTTCTAGATGCTTGTAACCCCGGGCTGGCCAACCTATGCATTTAAATCATTGAGAAGCAGTCCATTCTTTGGGAAATGGTAACATCAGAAATATTGCAAGTCTGAATAACTCTTTTCAGGCCTAATAAATAAGGTTTATTTTACCTTTCCTTAGGTAGTTTTAGGCTTGGCCACCACAGGATTATAACAGATAGTAAACAGCATTATCCTTTTGTTCCTCATTCCCATACCAATTGCACTTTTGTGCCATTTGAAATTTAGTTCTTGTGAGTCCTCCATTTCCCTTTCTTTCTGAATTTTATTCAGGCTCCTCTATCCCATAGTGCCCTTTTGTGTGAGAGAAGAATTGGCTTTTCAACTCACGGATGGAGAGGAACTTTTGGCAATTTGAAATTCATGCTTTTGATACTTTGCTTTGATACGTATTGTTTCTTTAAGGAGTTTTGACTATTGATAGCTTTTAACTTTTCTAAAATTATGGCATGGGATCATTTATATATGATATACTGTTTACCCTGCTTCCTTTCTGTGGGTCCTTTGCTGTCACCCCTTTGGACATTTAAGATGTGAAATGGATGGAGCCTCAAAATAGTATTCCAGACCTCTTTTACTTCTGAGTTATTTATAGGAGTTAAGTAAGATTTCAATGAATGCATGGCCAGTTATGGACACTTCTACTAGAAGATATTCTAGGTTTTAAAGCACAGTCTTCTGCTTAATATTTCAGTTAATTAAGAACCTTGATGTTTCCATTGCAACCAAAAGTTTGCCTCTTTATCAAAACTAAAAGATCAACTAACAAAGCAGTAAAAATAAAATAGCATCAACTAAATAATCAAAAGAAAGCAACATCAAAGTATCAAAGAAAGAAAATAGCATCACGCATTTAAAGAAAACAAATCAATTTATTTATGTACAGAGCAAAAGAAAAGAAAAATTCTGCCCACTCCTGAAAATCTTTAATCTTAGGGAGCTGGAGGGTGGGCTAGACTATAGACAAGAGATATTTAACCGTGGTCTAGCTCTGCTATTTTTGAAATTGAACACATGTCTACTATCCTACAGTCATCCCTTTCACCCTGAGGAAATTGAAGGAGCTCAGGATGAGTTTCAATCATAGAACCGGCCTTTCTTGAAGCAAGATGTATCAACTTAATCCCGATCAGATAATTTCCCAGGACAGAATCAGTAGATTCATTACCCTCTTCCAGCCCAGTAACATTGTGCTTCATTTAGGGTTCTCTTAAAACCTTAATCAGGTTTGGGCTACCCTTATGAGGCAACCACAAGTGTGACCAGTCTGAAGCAAAGTACCCATCTAGTCTTGCCGACCAATCTCAATTCCTGATCAATCCATAGCCATCAGGTATGTCTACTACTACAATATCAAGGTACTAACATATCTTTCTATTTGCAGACAATCGAATCAAAACATTCTTCATCTCCCCCACTACTTTGACACTAGTCTTGTCTAGTTGAGTGACGTCCCAATCAGTAGGTTTTACCCGCCCATTAAGATTTTTGTAGATTGCAAGAGGCATAACATTCACCGATGATCCAGAGTCCACCAGACAATTATGAACCTTATGGTTCAAAATTTCCAGAGTTAAAAGGAAAGGTGGGGTGCTATTTTTCCTTTCCTCGGTTGATTCGACCTTTTCTCCCATAGGTTGGTTTTCAGTGGGTATCTCCTCTTTAACTTCCTTAACTTTTTCAGCGCTTCCTTCCTCAACATCTTCCATAGGTTTGACAGTCTCATTAATCAACTCTACCTCCTGGTTGAGGGAAGTGGCTTCAGGTGTTTTGTCTTCAACATTCACTTCTACCTGTCTCTTGACATTCTCCTACAAATTTTTAACCTTCGAAATTATTGCATTGTCCTTAATTGTTAGGTTCTTATCTTTTGTTGTTGTAGGTGTGTATTGAGATTTGAGAGTGCTCTCTTGAGTGTCAAAAAGCGAAACACCATTCCATGAAAACATGGTATCAGTATCTTGTTTCTCTACGGTCTGGTTTGTATTTTCCTCCTTACCGCTGTCTCTAGTCAATTTAGGGTCCAACAGCTTATTCATCACCAATGTTATTGAATTTATCCATTGAGGAAACTTCTTTTTAGAATGAGGTTGTTGGTGAAAAGTACAGAAATTATCCCCCCCTACTTTTGTTATGTTCATTGATGCCAAATTTGGTGGAGGGACTTGCCATTGGTTGTTATCCTCCATTTTTTGGTACTGGGGTTTATAATTTTTCTGAGATTCTCGTTCTTTCTCCAAATCTATTATTTTCTTGGATAGCTTCTGCGTCATTTTCATCATTCCCTAATAATCATGTGCTTGCTCCTCTTTAGGTTTAGACAGCAATAGGGTTCTTCTTCGGGTAGTCTTTTCTTCTGGTAGATCAAGGTAATCTTCTATACTCTCCCTTTCAGCTTCTACCCTTTCTGCCTCTTCATAGGTCTCTGCCAATATAGGTTTGGCTTTCATCTTTGCAAACATAGCTAACTCAGGTCCAAGGGCAGAGGTATAATATTCAATTAAAACCTTGGTTGAGGGTTTGTCAGCTTCAGAAAAGTTCTTTAAGTATGTTGAAAATCTTTGAGTGAAATGATGAACCTTCTCATATTTCTCTTTTTTTAATAAACAGAGACCTTTCATTAGCGAGGCATGTGTCTTTTGGGCTGTGTATTTATTTCTAAAAACCCTTTCGAGAGTGTCCCAATCAGGAATAGAGTTTACCGGCAAACCGAAATACCAGGATGCTGCTGCGCCTTTAAGGGTATGGGGGAATAATCTACAGACCACATCTTCATGCTCCCCAGCCCTTAACCCCTCAACTGCTAAAAAGAAACTTTGCAAGTGATCATCTACAGCAACTCTTTCCTTGGGGTCGAACTTAGGCAACAACTTGTCAAATGCTTAAGGGAGGTTATGCAAAGGAGGTGTTAGGTTTAAAGGTGATCTAGCTCTCCATGTAGGCAATGGGTTGGGCTGATTCACAATTACACCAGCCATGAGAATGGGTAAAAGAATAGGAATATGAACAAAGAGAAATGCAAGAGGAAATAGGTTTACCTGCTTCAATAGTGGGGAAAACTGGTACGTCTACTTTGGTCAGTTTGAGAGCTTCAAAATATCTGCTGGTGGGGTACTCTTGGGAAAATAAGTTTCCACGGCCATCCATGCACTAGTGTCCCTCCTTCTAGCGCCAGAACTGTTGATGCCTAGAACTTCGCAGGAAACAACAGCAAGGGATTCGCCCCAGTCAACGTTCCCAACTAACCCGTGATTGTTTGCTATAGGGAACCTGTCCGGTTTGTGGTCCAACTACCGTAGGTCAAGTAACAAAAACAAAGGTTTTACCGGTTGCATCCCATTCCACCGTGTAATTTTGTATTTTTGACTTAATGTATGAAATGCAAATGCCTAATTAACCATGCAGGGTGGTGAAGGATGCAGGGAGCAGACATAATGTGATGCGCAGGTTCTTACCTCTCGTCTTAGACTCACCAGCATCTGAATCACTTATGCAGAAATGAAGTAAACTAATTATCTATCTATCTACATATCTATCTATCTATCCCCGGGGACCCAAGTTGTAATTTATTTACGAGTAATGCGTATTGTTCACGTATTATAAACAAAAATTACATATAGCTGATATTCCTACATATAACACATGAACGATTAAAGATATTTCAACAATCAGATAGCTAATTGTCTTATAAACAACATACATTACTCACGGTGGTTATTCCACAAAATAAACCAGAAATCATTTAAACAATAAATTAGGGTCAGAGAGTTAGAACGATCTCATAGTTAATGGACAAAAGCTGGAAAACAAAATATTTCATCTTTCAGCCATCCACAGCATAACATTTGGAAATTCCACCAATCTTTCTCCAACAAGCAAACCATATTTCTTTATTGCAAAGAGAAATAGTTCTTCTTACAATATCGCTTTCTAGTCTAACTAGGAAAAAATCCCCTATCCTTTCTAAGCTTTCTACATTTATACACAAGGGTGAGACGGTTAGGCTGCCCAAAAGTGACCTTTGGACTTCCCAACTCCTCGCTTCACTTTTCTTAAATGTTTTTACAAAATCGTTACAAATTACAAAATGACCAATCCTTCATGAGGAGGGCCCCACTTGGGTGTCTAGAAACTTCTTCCAAGCCGAAGCTTCAAAGGAGATGCCCTAAAATGCACAGGGTTCCAAAAACTGAATGTTGATTTCAAATTTTGCAGCCTGGTTCTTTATAGCCTCAACTCTGGCTGCGCTCAACCGAAGCTGGTCCTCCAGCAGCTACACACTAATGGCTGAATGGCCTACTTCGTTCCTCAAAATCTGGTCATCAATGGCCTTAATGTGTTGCATTCTTGCTTCTTCATCCTGATGTCTCTTCTGCAACATTTCCACAAATGAATTGTGGTCTAGGAAATCATCCATCCTCTGCTTGGCCTCTATCTGGAACCGGTTGTATGTAATAAGGATCCTTCTGAAAAATTCCATGCAGGTGCCCTTCATCTTCTTGACTGCTTTCTTGAAATCCTCTGCGGTGTTAATAGAAAATTCTATTAAGTCATAATCCCTCTTGAGGGCCTGTTTATCTTTTGATGGCAGCTCTGCTGGAGTCTATTCATTGCTTTCAAGCCTCACCATTCATGCAGTCAGGACTTCAAGGACGTCTTGAGATCTGTCCACAAAGTAAGAGGAGGTTTCCAAGATTTCCTCCAATTGGCCATCTATCTGCAGCACTTTGCATCTCTCCTCTTCAACAGCAGTCTATAGCTACAGCATCTTGGCCTTTTGGGCCAACACATGCTCCTTGAAGGGTTGTAGACTAACCTGTTGTTTTCTTGCTACTTCTAGGGTAGTTGTTAAGGAAGACCTGCTCTTGATGTTTCTTTTCTTGTTCTTGGGTGTGCAGCTCGTTGGCCTCCACGATGATCTTTTGCTGCTCTTCCAACTATTCTACTTTTTCTCGCAGTTGTTCCTTCTCCATCTTAAGCTCTTGATATTATTTCTACATTTTCTCCAGGCATTCCTGTGTGGTTTCCCTTACTTGTTTCTCCACCTGGAGGAGCTGCAGTTCACTCTTTGAAACCCTCATTTCTTCTTTCATATCTTCATACTTCCTCTTAAGACTATTGCTTTCTTCTCTCTCTTTCCTCAAGGTATCTTTCGATTGAGCAGAGGATTTTTTGAACTGTTCTAAGTCAGTCATTACCTTGTCCATATTATCTTCTGAGGCATGGATCATGGCAGCTCCTACTCTCAGGGTGAGTCTTGGGTCCCAGTCTGTCCCAAATACAATAGGGGTATCGGTTATCATTTTTCCTGGCAGACTTCCTGTTTCAATCTTCCTCTCTATTCTCTTCACTATTCTTTTTGTCGCCCTGTCATAGAAAATAGTGTTGAAATCAGGCATCTCTTCCCCCCTTTTCTGCACAAAGGGGACCAGCTTGAGAGTGGGGACCATAGGTGTGCTGACACGTACTTGTGGGTCCTACACCATGGGGTTTTCTATGTCTTGGGTCTATCCTCTAGCTGTATCAGAGGATGACTGTTCTGTCTTTACTTGTGCCAGCTTCAGCCTCTCTACTTCTTGCTTTTGTAGCTCCTCGTCGAGCTTCATTTTCTTTTCTTCTTCTTCGTTCCTAGCTGCTTCTTCTGCTTTCTCAGTTTCTTCTTGAGCAGCTTTTCTTTTCTCTTCTTCTTCTATGTGCAGCCATCCTGTAGCTTCTTGTGCCAACCTTTTGGGCTTCTTCATTTCTTCTCTTGGCTTCTTCTTCATCCTTTGCTAGCTCGTCTCCGTTCCCACCTTTGGTGGTTATCTTATTTTTGAACCTCATCCTCAAGGCTGTCATATTCTGAGCATTGCGGAACACAGATTCTTCCCTATCCCAATGATGGGTGTACTTGAAATGTACATTGTTTTCTTTGCAATGATCGGCCACTTTTCCTTGGGAGTAATTTCTATGGTAGGGCATCTCGCCAAAATGGAACCTCTCCCGCTCTTCTACAAATTCATCAGCTTTATTCACCCTAGTGAACCTGTAACTTCCCAACTTGAAGGGAAAAGGGGGGTAGGCAGTCTTCTTATGCTCAAACAGAAAGCTGCCTATTCCATCCAGGAACACTTGTCTGACTACCATATTGTGAATAATGTAATCAGTTGCGTATTTGGGCAGTAGGGAAGGTGCTCTCGAACCTCCAAACATCCTGAAGTACATGCCATTTTCAATCAAATAGTAGTCTGCATACTCCTCTATTACTTGCAGTGCCTCCTTTGGCACACAATCACACTCCTTCAAGAAGATGAGTGTGTATAAGGGCATGATAAAGTTTTCACATACTTCTCGATAATGGCTGTGATATTTGTGTGCCCACAGCAGTTTATAGGCAGCATAGAAAGGCATTCTTTCCCTATCCCAGATGCACCTGAGTCTGGGGAAAGGCTGATTGCATAATATATAATCTATAAGTATGGAGCTCATAAAGAATTCAGACCTCTTTCGGGACACTCCTCCCAAAGACGAGGCCAAGCAAGCTAACAGACTATTTGACACAATGTTGGCCCAGTTGAAAATTGTCCCTTGGGTCGCAACATAAAATATGATTGGGATCCATTCTAACTTGAAGAACCTACCATGTGCTCTTCCAAAAACCCTGTTCAGCATTAAAGCTATGAACCTATACGGGGCCCTCAAGCTTGTTGTATCGTAATCACCTGTTGGTCTGTATCTGTAATGTTTTCCCTGCAACATCATCTTTTTAAGAGTCTCTACCAGGTCCATTCTAATGTTGTTCAGCCAATCATCAGATAAAAAGACTTGGGATTCTGGCAGGTGGTAAGCCAACGCTACATATCCAGGGCTATATGCAGCATATCCCTGTCTTTCAACATTTTCCAGAATCATTGTTGTGACATCTGCCTATGGCAAGATCCAACCGATTACTTCAGAGCACGGGAACAACTCTCGTATGGTGGCGATCTTCATCAGTGAAGATCTTTATATGTTGGCATATGTGGACTCTTCTTCTAATCTCATGTCAGGAACCTCTCTGCGTGTGATCAATCTATATATTTCCCCCCATTGGTATTCAGGTTCAACGCCAGAAATACACTGAGTGTCCTCGTATATGTATTCAATTTTGGTAACAGTTTCTACTTCACGCTCTTCCTCGACCACCAGGGCCTTCTTCCTTTGCCTCTTTGACATTGTGGATTCGAATTCTTCCTGCCATATATAACATTGTAATATTAAGCAATTCAAGTTGCAAACATTTACATGACAATGTGCAGCATTTTACTCCTTCTATGTGTACCATGACAGCATCTAGTTAATGAAGCTAAAATATGCGTTTACCTAGGCTGAAATGGCCTAACTAACAGAGCTATTGAAACACAATGCGCATTATTCAATGACTTTGTCTATATCAAGCATGCTGGAAAAACAACATAATCGAGCGGAAAACATCTACATTAACATGACTAAAACTTCCGCTTTCTGTGGGTGCCATTATCAAATCACTGCGCAGGAACACAATATCTTTATGCGAGTTTCTATGGTGCGCTTGATCAAAGAAAACTGTCTGTGCAAAACTACAGTCAATAACTATGTGTCATGGTACAGCCTCTTCCCCAGCCCGGGTTCGAAACTGAGCACGAATTTGGTTGCGCGAGACTGCGTAGGTAAAAGGGTGGGGTTTTAAAGATACGGGTAGCACCAAGTGGGACAAATAGCCCAAACCTCATAGAGAAAAGTGGCAGAAACCTACTCCTACCCACCATCATCACACAGGGTGGTTTGGCGCAGATAGTGTAACGGTCGTCTGCGCCAAACCCCCTCATTCTCTATGCGCAGGGTCGCACGACAACGGTGGTGGGGAGAAACTACTACGCGGGTCAAAATTCCCCTTCCCACGGACAACAATGCCACCAACAAACACAATACATAAATTCAATTATGGGGAACCAACAGCCACAACACCTAACCGTGGAAAACAGAACCACCAAATGCTCAACGGAATGGGGAAGGGCAATAGAAGCCTACCTGGCACTGATGTGTAACTGGTGTGTGTGGTGGGACAAAGATAGTCAGGCTTCCACAGCTTCCACCTGGACGCGGGTACCACCAAAAGGGTTTGAACAAGTTCGAGCGATCGACAGCACGATAGCAATAGAGCACAACAGTTGAAAAATAACAATAGAAAAATAAACCCCTCGACCCCGAATTTATAAGGTCAACACTCGCGGTGGGTAACATATCGAATGGCAGACCACTTTTGGATCGAAAACTGAAAGCAAACTTCCTTCCACAATGGCAGAAGACCAAACCATAGATCCCTCCGCGTACCATTACTTAGCGGAACCTCGGTAGACTATTCGTCGGGACCAAAGTGAAACTGGAGCCGCAACGACGGAGCCACGTAGGGTAAGTCTATCCGCAATGGGTAAAATCTGAATTGGAAGCAAAATGACTACACATCGGAAGGGCTAGTGACTCCTTCACCCGCAAAGGTGGAATCAAAACGCGGACCACCATCCGCAACATCAGGGCTTAAGTCAGAAGCAACAAGACTAAAGGCTCGGAGAGTTTAGAGCTTTGGCAGCCGCAACAGTGGAAGAACAAATGGATAAACCACTGCGCAAAAAATGAGTTCAAAATCGGAATCAAAAACCTTAGAGGATCAGAAAAGCTAACACTTTCGACAGCCACAACGACGGAATCCCAAAGGGCGCGACCTTCCGCAATGGTGATATTCAAATGACTTAGGCATACGAAACTCTAAAAGAGGGAGAAAAACCAAACAGTGATCAGGAATGATTGTGATTAGCCGTCCGCAACGGAGGAAGGAAAAGTGATACAAGTTCTGATGCCAAAACACAAAAGCAACCGATGTAAAAACAAATAAACCGGAAAGGAAGTCGAAATCAATATTGATTATCCCTCCGCAACAGCGGGCATAAAAATAAACACCTTCCGCAACGGCGAAGAAAGAAAAGAAAAAAAGTTCCAATGCCAAACCAAAAGTCAGCCGATGTGAAATGCAACGTAATGCTGAAAAGTAGTGAAGCCAAAACCGAATGTCCATCCGCAACGGCGGAAGCTTCACCCAAACAAAATTCCAATTGGAACATGCTAAAAAATGCATTCAGGGACAGTGATAAAGCTTAATCAAACAGTGGATTATTTCAAGTGCAAGAGGTAAATCAATTCAATCATTCTGAGAAATCATTATTAGACCAACTCAAAGAAGAAGATCGAACTAATCCAAGCAAAAGGAGGGTCCTAAAATTTTTTGGAATTCTGGGAAATTGTTGCATCTGCAACAATTGGTGACTACCTGGTGAACCTAAAATCTCTAAATTAACACCTTCCCAGTGCAAGATTGTTTGAATAAAGTTGAAATCTTCTAGATGCTTGTATCCCCAGGCTGGCCAACCTATGCATTTAAATCATTGAGAAGCAGTCCATTCTTTGGGAAATGGTAACATCAGAAATATTGCAAGTCTGAATAACTCTTTTGAGGCCTAATAAATAAGGTTTATTTTACCTATCCTTAGGTAGTTTCAGGCTTGGAAACCATAGGATTGTAACAGATAGTAAATAGCATTATCCTTTTGTTCCTCATTCCCATGCCAATTGCACTTTTGTGCCATTTGAACTTTAGTTCTTGTGATTCCTCCATTTGCCTTTCTTTCTGAATTTTATTCAGGCTCCTCTATCCCATAGTGCCCTTTTGTGTGAGAGAAGAATTGGCTTTTCATCTCACCGAGGGAGAGGAACTTTTGGCAATTTGAAATTCATGATTTTGATACTTCGCTTTGATATGTATTGTTTCTTTAAGGAGTTTTGACTCTTGATAGCTTTTAACTTTTCTGAAATTATGGCATGGGATCATTTATATATGATATACTGTTTACCCTGCTTCCTTTCGGTGGGTCCTTTGCTGCCACCCCTTTGGACATTTAAGATGTGAAATGGATGGAGCCTCAAAATAGTATTCCAGACCTCTTTTGCTTATGAGTTATTTACAGGGGTTAAGTAAGACTTCAATGAATGCATGGCCAGTTATGGACACTGCTACTAGAATACATTCTAGGTTTTAAAGCACAGTATTATGCTTAAGATTTCAATTAATTAAGAACCCTGATGTTTCCATTGCAACCAAAAGTTTGCCTCTTTATCAAAACCAAAAGAACAACTAACAAAGCAGTAAAAATAAAATAGCATCAACTAAATAATCAAAAGAAAGAAACATCAAAGTATCAAAGAAAGAAAATAGCATCACGCATTTAAAGAAAACAAATCAATTTATTTATGTACAGAGAAAAAGAAAAGAAAAATTCTGCCCACTCCTAAAAATCTTTAATCTTAGGGAGCTGGAGGGTGGGATGGATTATAGAAAAGAGATATTAACCGTGGTCTAGCTCTACTATTTTTGAAATTGAACACATGTCTACTATCCTATAGTCATCCCTTTCACCCTGAGGAAATTCAAGGAGCTCAAGATGAGTTTCAACCATAGAACCGGCCTTTCTTGAAGCGAGATGTCTCAACTTAAGCCCGATCAGATAATTTCCCAGGACAGAATCAGTATATTCATTACCCTCTTCCAGCCTAGTAACATTGTCCTTCATGTAGGGTTCTCTTAAAACCTTAATCAAGTTTGGGCTACCCTTCTGAGGCAACCACAAGTGTGACCAGTCTGAAGCAAAGTACCCATCTAGTCTTGCCGACCAATCTCAATTCAAGATCAATCCATAGCCATTAGGTATGTCTGCTACTACAATATCAAGGTCCTGACATATCTTTCTATTTGCAGACAATCGAATCAAAACATTCTTCATCTCCCCCACTACTTTGACACTAGTCTTGTCTAGTTGAGTGACGTCCCAATCAGTACGTTTTAGCCACCCATTAAGTTTTTTTGCAGATTGCAAGAGGAATAACATTCACCAATGATCCAGAGTCCACCAGACAATTATGAACCTTATGGTTCAAAATTTCCAGAGTTAAAAGGAAAGGTGGGGTGCTAGTTTTCTTTTCCCCAGTTGATTCGACCTTTTCTCCCATAGGTTGGTTTTCAGTGGGTATCTCCTCTGTAACTTCCTTAACTTTTCAGTGCTTCCTTCCTCAACATCTTCCACAAGTTTGACAGTCTCATTAATTGGCTCTGCCTCCTTGTTGAGGGTAGTGGCTTCAAGTGTTTTGTCTTCAACATTCACTTCTACCTATCTCTTGACATTCTCCTGCAAATTTTTAACCTTCGAAATTATTGCACTGTCCTTAATTGTTAGGTTCTATTCTTTTGTTGTTGTAGGTGTGTATTGAGATTTGAGAGTGCTCTCTTGAGTGTCAGAAAGCAAAACACCATTCCATGAAAACATGGTATCAGTATCTTGTTTCTCTACGGTCTGGTTTGTCTTTTCCTCCTTACCGTTGTCTCTAGTCAATTTAGGGTCCAACAGCTTATTCATCACCAATGTTATTGAATTCAGCCATTGAGGACAATTCTTTTCAAAATGAGGTTGTTGGTGAAAAGTACAGAAATTATCCCCCCCTACTTCTGTTATGTTCATTGATGCCAAATTTGGTGGAGGGACTTGCCATTGGTTGTTATCCTCCCTTTTTTGGTAGTGGGGTTTATAATTTTTCTGAGCTTCTCGTTCTTTCTCCAAATATATTATTCAGTTGGATAGATTGTGCATCATTTTCATCATTCCCTAATAATCATGTGCTTGCTCCTCTTTAGGTTTAGACAGCAATAGGGTTCTTCTCCGGGTAGTCTTTTCTTCTAGTAGATCAGGATAATCTTCTATACTCTCCCTTTCAGCTTCTACCCTTTCTTCCTCTTCATAGGTCTCTGCCAATGTAAGTTTGGCTTTCATATTTGCAAACATAGCTAACTCAGGTCCGAGGGCAGAGGTATAATATTCAATTAAAACCTTGGCTGAGGGTTTGTCAGCTTCAGAAAAGTTCTTTAAGTATGTTGAAAATCTTTGAGTGAAATGATGAACCTTCTCATATTTCTCTTTTTTTAACAAACAGAGACCTTTCATTAGTGAGGCATGTGTCTTTTGGGCTGTGTATTTATTTCTAAAAACCCTTTCGAGAGTGTCCCAGTCAGGAATAGAGTTTAACGGCAAACCGAAATACCAGGATGCTCCTGCGCCTTTAAGGGTATGGGGGAATAATCTACATACCACATCTTCATGCTCCCCAGCCCTTAACCCCTCAACTGCTAAATAGAAACTTTGCAAGTGATCATCTACAGCAACCCTTTCCTCAGGTTCGAACTTAGGCAACAGCTTGTCAAAAGCTTGTGGGAGGTTATGCAAAGGAGGTGTTAGGTTTAAAGGTGATCTATCTCTCCATGCAGGCAATGGGTTGGGCTGATTCACAATTACACCAGCCATGAGAACGGGTAAAAGAATAGGATAATGAACAAAGATCAATGCAAGAGGAAACAGGTTTACCTGCTTCAATAGTAGGACAAACTGGTACGTCTACTTTGGTCAGGTTGAGAGCTTCAAAATATCTGCTGGTGGGGTACTCTTGGGAAAATAAGTTTCCACGGCCAGCCATGCACTAGCGGCCCTCCTTCTAGTGCCAGAACTGTTGATGCATGGAACTTCGCAAGAAACAATAGCAAGGGATTCTCCCCAGTCAACGTTCCCAACTAGCCCGTGACTGTTTGGTATAGGGAATCTGTCTGGTTTGCGGTCCAACTACCGTAGGTCAAGTAACAAAAGCAAAGGTTTTACCAGTTGCGGCCCGGTCCACCGTGTAATTTTGTATTTTTGACTTAATGTATGAAATGCAAATGCCTAATTAACCATGCAAGGTGGTGAAGGATGCAGGGAGTAGTCACAATGTGATGCGCAGGTTCTTACCTCTCGTCTTAGACTCACCAGCATCTGAATCACTTATGCAGAAATGAAGTAAACTAATTATCTATCTATCTACCTATCTATCTACACGGGGGCGTCACCTAGGGACCAATATGATATCACGTCCGTTCATATTGGGGGGGTTAAAATTAAAAAATTAAAAATTAATATATTGGGGGTATATTAGGGGTAATTAGGGTTTTTTTTTACTATTTAAATACCCAATATGCTGGGGTATGTTTTATTCAACATTTTGGCCTGAGCGCTTCACCAGTCTTGCCTGCTAGGTGCCTGTGCCTGCGATGCCTGTGCCTGCGAGCTCTTTGCTGTTGGTCTGAGGTCTGAGTGTTCCTGTGCCTGCGAGCTCTTTGCTGGTGGTCTGAGGTCTGAGTTTGCCTGTGCCTGCGAGCTCTTTGCTGGTGGTCTGAGGTCTGAGTGCACCTGCGGTGCCTATGCCTGCGAGCTCTTTTCTTGTGGTATGAGGTTTGAGTGCACCTGCACCAAGCCGAGGTGCACTTTAGAAAGATAAGAAGCTGTTGCAAAGGGTGTTTATTCACCGTAGCAGTGTTTTTTGGAAAAGGAGGGCGTTTATTCACCGTTTTGTGGTCGTGGGTTTGTGGTGGGTTTCTCTGGTGCTGGAGGAGGCACTTTGGAGAGCCATTGCATATCATTCTTGGAGGTACGCTGTAGTGTGTTTAATCTTTGATTCCTAAACTCTCCATCCTTACTATCATAGTGATTCAGACTTCTTTGCACCCTCTGAAATGATTCCTCTGATTGCAAAACTTGAGGGGTTGATCCGATTTCCCCATCAAACTGAAACACATACCTAAGGTCTGGCTGAGCTCTAACATTGAAATGCATCCATGCACCATCCAACTTAGATTTTCCAATTGAAACCCATCCACTGTGGAAAACAATAGCCTTTTCATTGGCGCCCTCAAGGTCCAGAGGGAATCTAAATTTCCCCAACAGCTTCCCTAGAGCCACACCATAGGTTGATCCCTGTCTTCCAGCATATACTACAATCTCCAAGCATGGTTTTGAGTACCCCAAACAAGAAGAAGACAACTTCTTCAAATCAATCTGCTCAAGATGGAAGCTGGCCGAGATGTTATGAACATCTGGGTCAGATGACCTTGGGGAAATCAGGGGGGCTACTACAGTCTGAGGGGGAAGATTAGGCAGTCTGATCTCACAAAAGAACGGAGAAGTAGTAGGATGGACACCTGTTCTGGTAGGCTTCGATGAGACTAGGATTCTCAGTGCTAACCCTCCAACCAAAACCTTCACAAATGAGCAAGGTTCCATTGTTATCTTCTGAGCTCTCAATGCATTCCCCACAACACCCAAGAAGGCCTGATATTGTACTCAGACTTCCATTGACCTGTTGAGCTTTGAATACATTATTTGCACTGCTGAAACAGGCCAGTGTTGGGCTCTCAATGCAATCCCTGAAAATACCCAAATAGGCCTCTTAAACACCGCTAGGCTGCTTTAAATTCAATCCCTAAACAAAAATAACGCTCCTGTCCTCAACACTCCAGTGATGCACACTAAAAATCCTGCAACTACCAAAAATGGGACCTTACTGCAGTGGGGCTCCTACTGTATCATGGGCTGTGATTGCATTCTATGAAATACCCAATTGAGCCTCCACCACAGAGAGAGCACAAACAGAGCCCAAAATGAAGCCTATGATTAGCTTCCTGTTATTTCTTGTAATTATGTTTAAGCATAATTACACTCATGCTGTCCAAACTATCTTCATTCTTCCCATCACACTCATGCTGTTTTTTTTGTACCCTTGCAGATGTCTCTTGCACTGCCTCTAGTTTCTCCTTCTCCAGCTTAGATATATGTTTCACCAAGACATTTCCTAAACTCTCTCCATCCTTACTATCATAGTGATTCAGACTTCTTTGCACCCTCTGAAATGATTCCTCTGATGCCAATGCTGCCAGTTTCTCCTTCTCCAATTTTGATATATGCTTGACCAAAACTTATTCAAAATCTCCTCAACTGTATGATGAGGTTGATATTTCCTGTCTACATTCTGCAATGAATTTCTTGTCAACCCTGATGCTGCCATTTTTTCCTTCTCAAGATTTGAAATATGCTTGACTAAGACTTTAACTAAACTCTCTTCATCCTTCACATAATGGTGTTGTTTCCTTCTTTGCACACCTTTAGATGCTTCATTGGACAACAATGCTGCTGCTATTTTCTCTTTCTCAAGCTTTGAAATATGCTTGACTAAGTCTTTATCCAAACTATCTTCTATCTTCACACAAGCAAGTTGTTTCTTTCCATGCACACTACTAAATGCTTCATTTGACAACTCTGCTGCTGCCAACTTATCCTTCTCCAGTTTTGAGACATGTTTGACCAAAATCTTATCTAGACCTCCCCCACCATTTTCATCATGGTAATTTTGATTTCTCTGCACTCACTCAACAAAATTTGAGGCAGTCTTCATGGGAAGAATCTCTTGTTCAAGATCAGTCATATCCTTTAGTGGAATAGTGCTGAGGTTACTACCAGATACTATAGAAGTAAAATTATAACTTTGCATTTTATCTTGGTTGGTGTTATTCATATTAAATTTGCTCTTCATTTTGAGTGTCTTATTCTCAGTTGAATACATGTTTATATCTCTGTTCTCTTTATCATTTTTAGTATCAATATCATCTATTGGATTCACATCACTTTCCATGCTTTGCTTCTTCGACAATCCTGATTTTGGCTGAGGCATATTTGTACATTTTTCTCTTGTGGCAGTTAACCGTTCTCTTTCTGATGCATGAAACTTTTCAGCCAAGATTACATCCAAACTTTCTGCATTCTGTCGTTCTAGAACTGCTAGTTTTGTTGTTTTTTCTGACACACGCTCAGCATGCTTTACAAAGGTTCTTCCAAGCTCAGGAATTGTTTCAAAAGAATCATTCTTTGTTGAATCTTCAGACAAGCTTTTCCCATGCTCTTGCAGTTCTCCTAAGTTTCTATTTTCTTCAGCTTCAATAGATTTTTCCAACCTTTTGGCTTCCTGAACTTCACTCTCAAATTTTGAAACATGTTTTACAAGTATGCTTCCAAGATCAGGTAAAATTTCAGAAGTGAGTTCTCTTTTGTTATCTCTAGGCACAGGTACAGCCTTGGTAGCAGCAACAGCAGCAGCTTTTTCTACCTCCAACCGAGAAACGTGTTTCACCAAGATATCTCCTAGACCTCCAAAACTGCACTTGCCATTAACTTCTTGCTCCTTGTGATCCTCTTTAAGCATAGCACTTAGACCCCAGGTTGCGACTATCATTGCAAGAGAGATAAGCTCCTCTTCTTTTAGGAGCTTTACTCTCCCAAGCATTAAGTCAATAAGCTCTTCAGAAACTATAATCTCTTTAGCAGATTGTCTATTAGATTGGTGGTATTTAGGATGATGTCTATGTTTTTGAAACAGTCCCTTAGCTGCATTCTTACTAATTTGGATACAGTTTGTCTCAGGAGTGGTAGCGCCTGCATCTCTTTCCAATTCAGAGTCAGTGCGAGGTTCGCCTTCAGTCTGAACTTCAATTTCAAAAAATGATTCAAAAGATAAATCTTTATTGTCTGAATCATTGATGATCTTAACAGCATTTTCATCTACGTTTATGCTTTCTTTTTTGAATGTGTCATCATTAGCATTAAATATATCATTTATGGAGGAAGATGGAAGATGAGCCAACCGAAAAAATGCTACTTTCACATCTTCTGCAACTTCCTTTTCTACTTCAAAAGCTGTTTCCAATGATGCAGAGACAGTATGTGTTTATCTTCCATCAGTAGTCTCAAATTTCAAAGATTGCTTGGAACCCCCAGGATTGTTATCAATTATCACTCCGACTTCTGCTGCAGAGTCAAAAGCTTTAGCTGCTTTTTGTTCAGCTTTCTTCAACTGTACTTCAGCTAATGGACATTGAATTCTGAACAGAAAATACAAGTAACAACATATGGAAACGAAATTTAAAAGTCGTATGGCTAAAATGTAAGAAAAGAAGTAAAGCTAGAGAATTAAAGTTAAAAAATCTAGACAAGATATCAAGGGCTACAACCTAGATGCCTTAAGAATTCGGCACCAAGATGCTTCCACCAAGGTAGCTTTACGAGCCTCCATGGCTACCCTTGCTACAGTTTGGGATGCTAGTTTCTCTCTGTCTATCCTGGGTAAATGTGGATTTGAATCACCCAATGTCTCGTCAAGTGTGGCATTCGTGCCTTCCTTTTCTAGTGTTCAAATTTTGAAAATTCATGATGTTGTTGAGATGCTAGAAAGGGTCAGATTAGGATTATATTGGCATGCATCTAAACACATCATTCTAAGAGTAAATGCAGTGAAGTAGTACAAAAATCTTAACTGACACTAAATTTTTGGAGGGTATGAAATACAGACTTATATACCTACAGCATTCTTATCTTCCGCTCTAGATACGATTCTATCCTCTTTCGTGGGAACCAATTCAAAGGAGACTGAACAATGCATGAACTTGTGTTTTGGGTGCTTGGGTCTATACCATCTCAATCCTTTATCACATTGTTGATCCTTTCTGCACTGCCTTTGTTGAACACCTGCATTAGTACACCAATTCCCATGTTCTCAAAATTAGATTATCATTGATCCTCACTGGTCATTTTGATTGACTTAAGTGGTATTTATTTTCCAGGGAATCTGAATGCTTAATTTCGTCTGTAACCACCTCTTTTTCACTTTACATGCAACAAACTTATTTTACTACAAAAGGGTCAGCATGGAGTCTTTTATGCTCAGAATAAGGACAATGGAACCTGGTACATTTTCAACTATAATGATGAAATCAAGGTTCTCCTTACAATATGTGGACTCTGTTTGAACAATAAGATCCAAGCAGGGAATGAAACTTAAAATCATGGCAGGAAGGATCTTCTGAGATAATAGATTCAGAAAAATCAATGAAGAAGAAACAAAGAGCTCATCTAAATAGATTCAGATTGAGAACTTACACAGCTAAAGTCTTGCACCAGATTTGGTTCACTCTGTCCTATGATTATCTCATATATATCAAAGAAAATTAAGATAAATATGACACCTCTGAGTCAGGTGTAATTTTGAGGGTTATTCTCATCTAAATTGATATTCAAGAATTAGGATGATGATTCACTTCCAAAGAGTTCAAAGAAAACTATGCATATCTACCAAAACTGTCTGTGACCTAAAATCAACTAAAATGCAAACATTTTAAAAACTTAGTTTATAGAACATTTCTGGGCTGGTCTTTCAATAGTTCAAGCAGAAAAAGAGAATTTCGGTCTGCTTAGCTTTGCCATCTGGGTTCTACCAAAACTGTCACCTAAAATCAACTTAAATGCAAACACTTTAAAATCTTAGTTTATAGAACATTTCTGGGCTGGTCTTTCGATTGTTCAAGCAGAATAAGAGAATTCCATCTGGGTTTTCTGTTTCCATTTACTCTGTCTTACCAAAACCAAGCTGGTAGTATGAGTATATTAGCATACACCCAATTTTGCAAATAATGTTACCGATAAAGGGAATGCATAGAACATTCCTCTGCTGGTCTTTCAATAATTTAAGCAGAAAAATAATTTCAGTTTGCTTAGCCTTGCCATTTGGGTTTTCTGTTGCCATATATTCTGTCCTACCAGAATATATTGGGGAAAATATCAAAACACATCAGTAAGCATAAACTTGGACCTGAAAAACTCAGAAAAATGAGGAGATATCAGAGATATTTACATCACTGCATATGACTATAAGAGGCTTATGTATTTGGAACTTGAACTGGAACTGTCACCTAAAATAAACTTTATAGAACACTTTTGGGCTGATCCTTCAATAGTTCCAAGAAGAAAGAGAGAATGAGTCTGCTTAGCCTTGTCAAGCTGGGTTTCTTGTTGCCAAGTAGTGGCCAAGTATCAACTAGATTGGATTCTGTTATTTAAATTTGCCTTTCACGTTTGAATATGGCCTATCCTTTAAATTCAAAAAATAGGGGTGAATTTATTTGGTCTATTTGTATATTTTTCAACATCACCTGATAGTCATATGATGTTGGGAGAAATTGAATACCATAACTAGCATTTGTAAAAGTAATAACTCTGCAATAAAATAAAAGAACATGGTGTTTTTATGAAAACAATGAATGAGAAGATTAAAAATTGTCTAGATAACTCAATACAGTTTGACAAAATGACTCTCCCTTCCCTCAATTGAGACAGAAGACACCATAATCAAATGTGAATCAAATTCACTGGCTTCTTGAAATCTAACAAAAAATGCCTATCATCAGTCGAAACCAGTGATGTGGATGCAGTAGAGTGCATACATCACTTCATAGTAATAGTGTAGCAATCCTCATTTTCATACTTCAGAAGGTAGGTGCTCTCTGCCATTTTCTTCAGTGTCCTGCCACAAGATTAATCTTCTGAATAAACTTCTCATATAACATTCGAGACAACATAGTAAATTATAAAGGGCACTCCATCTAGCTGTCTCATCACCCTCACAAGGGTAGTATTCTGGAATTTCTGAACACATCTAATTCCCTAACTCCCAAGTCAGTGCAACTCTTTGAATTCCTGAGTTCCTGAATCCAAAACTCCCAAATCTAGTTCTGAATTTGTGAGTTACTTGGACAACAATCCATTCTTTGTTAAATCTTCTCTGATTCTGCTGTGTTCTTCTCTGATTATGGTGTCTTCTGCCTCAATTGAGGGAAGGGAGAGTCATTTTGTCAAACTGTATTGAGTTCTCTGATTCTTGTTGCCAAGTATCAATGCTTAGCCTTGGCCATACAATGTGATAACAGTGAGAAAATCTTATAATGGCTGAGATCTGAAATGTGCTGTAGATGACTATTGGGAAAACTTCATCTTTTACTTAAATATTTAGATCTGGAAATGAGAGTTATTTGAATCACAATACAGAGTTATGAAAGTACTACAGCAGCCTTAGAATGTGCTGGCATTCCATATTCAATCCAAGCTGGTATAGCTTGTCAAAATGCCTTCAAGATAGCCTGGAATATGGATGGTGTCAAAATATAAGGAATCTCGAATCATCCTTTATTTCTTTTGATTTTGCTCATGTCTACAGAGAATACAACAAAATGCAAATGGCTTATCCAATGAGGCACTCTCTATGGCATCTGGCCTCTTACAGTTCACTGAAATATGTGAAGGTGAAATAGTGGGGAATGGATCGATGAAGCTCTTTTAATTTGAGTATTTGACATCTTTGATGTCTATTATTTCAAGAGTGACATAATTTAGATTTTTTACATCCTTTGGATGTTTGAGGCAGATGTTGATCGCCTGTTGTATCAGTTTCTTGGTAGGTCCATAAGTGCCTCCCTGGATAAGCCATGACTGGGTTCTTCATGTATTCCCTTGTAGACATCTTTTGAAGTCAGGATGAAGATGGGATGTATTCCTTGGTATTTTGATCTTGGTGGTGAAGTTGGTTATCTGACCTCTCAATGTAGCTATCTGGAAGAGTCTTTGAACTATATGTCTTTATATGAAGTTTGATAATTCATTTTTGGCATATTATAACCTTAAAAACACATTTTATGAATCCTATTATATGCCCTTTGCTTACAACCTAAAAGGTGATTAGTCCCACACCATTCCAATGTTGACAGAGAATATTTCATAGCATATCTTCTACATAGCTAAATTATTTAAGAGAAGAAGAGTAATTTCAGAACTATATTTGACAGAGAATATTTCATAGCATATCTTCTACATATCTACTAACTTGAAGTATCGAAATCCAAAGTATATGAATATCCTTAATCACCTTCGCTTCTACCTGCCAGAGGTTTTTCCAAAGTTCAATAAGGTCCGTTTTTTAGATGATGATGTTGTAGTGCAAAAGGATTTGACTGCTCTTTGGGGAATTGACATGCATGGTAAGGTAAATGGTGCAGTGGAAACATGTGGAGAAACCTTCTATCAACTTGATAAATATCTGAATTTCTCAAATCATCTTATTGTGAGGGACTTTGACCCAAATTCTTGTACATGGGCATATGGCATGAATATATTTGACTTGCAAGAATGGAAAAAGTAGGACATGACAAGGATCTACCATAAATGGCAAAACCTGGTAAGTCTACATTGACATTTTGCTTTTGGTTTCCTGGTGCTTTATTTGTGGTTTCTGCAATGAAGTGACATTAGCATTTGGTTTTGTCTAAAAATGACGGTTGTGTGATTCTTTTTATCTTAGAACAAGGACAGACAGTTGTGGAAGCTAGGAAGCCTGCCACTTGGGCTGATCACCTTTTACAACCTTACTTATGCACTAGATAAGTCTTGGCATGTTCTAGGCCTTGGTTATAATCCTAGTGTTAGTCGGATAGATATTGTAAAGGTAGCAGTGATACATTACAATGGCAACATTAAACCATGGCTTGAAATTGGAATTGCAAAATACAAACAATATTGGACCAAGTATGTGAAATATGACCATATATTATTTCAACAGTGCAATCTTGGCGAGTAGGTACATATGACAGTTTATTGTACATATGCTATTGGACCCCCGAGTACTCCCTATCATTGCTAGCCATAAGAATTGCGGCAATCATAATTGGAGTGGTTGAGCAGAGGTATCATTCTTTTGTATCCATTGGTCGGAGACTTAGCAGGGTGGATCGAGCAATCTGAAAAAATCACTGAAGTAATAATTTCCTCTACAACGCATTTGAAGAAATGAGGAAATTCTCTATGTATTCTAATTATTTAACACGGGAATACACATAGGCAACATGTTCTACAACTTCATTCTTTCACAAGGGAAGTATTGAGTTTTGTTGAGCACATGATTTCAGAGCTTTGGGACTAGGCTATCCGCTAGGCAAGGAACCAATCTTGGGCATGGGTTTGGAGCCTTATCCCAAGAAGAAATGTCAGGTGGGGAGAAAGAAATCAGGAGGAAGGAGAATCTCTCAAACTTAGGTAGCTTGAGTAGTAAAAGGAAGTGGAAGTGTATCAGAACATGAAAGGATAAGGTAAGGCTGGTCTTGGGTGAGGAGCTGGGAATGGAAGACATTATTATATGATTAGTGCCTTACTAGAAAAAGCTCTAACCAAACATTTTATGGGGAGGCAAGCCTTACAGGTAGTTAACTCAGTTTCCTCCATCGTTTTTGTTGAAATTTTTCATTCTTATGCTAATGCTAAGCATACTAATTGTTTTCGATGTTGTTACAGTCCAAAATTAGCTGCTCGTACAGCAGTTCTACCATTTACTTATGCTAGCTCAACACTAGCACTGGGAGCTGTTTTCCATCTTCTTGTATCATCTCTAGCCTGTTGGCCTATTTTTGGATGGACACGAGGATTATTCCAGTGCCTTTTAGAGAATGTGCCAGCTCCAACTTCTTTAGCTTTGGGCCCCAAAGAAGCATGTAGTGTACTTTGTCTGTTGGTGAGTCTTTAGTTCAGAATCTTTAATTTTAAATTTAATTTCTTTAACATGATTTCTAGTAGATGTACAATATACCCTTTAACAATTGTTGGCAGCATGAAAAAGTAGAGGCCAAAGAAATCCATATTTTTTATTTTTACTGAATGAGATACTAATTGGTTAGTCTTAACTGTTTCCATCTGTATTTATGCTCCTGCACACTCTGTTTTTATTTTTGATTGCTGCTGAAATGTTTGAACTTTAAAGCATTTTAACATTTCATGTTGATAGGGGGAACTGTTTCCAGAAGAGGGAATTTGGCTTTGGAAGAATGGTACATCTTCTATCAATGCTTTGAAGACGCTAGGAGTTGGAACTTTGCTAGGGGTAAAGAGCACGGAGGATATCGATTGGTACTTACAACCTCCTCATTTTGAGAAGTTACTTAGTCGATTGGTCCCCAATCTTGACAAGGTTGCTCAGATACTCTTGCACTTTTCTTGTGCAGTAAGTATCGATTATTTTTTATGCAGTTTGTTTACATATAGATATTTTGGTGCATGCCTCTGCACAACTGTTATTTCAAAATTTTGTTGATTTGTCCTTTAACAGCATAGAATATTAGTGCAGATTGTTTTAGCATGTAGCGGAGGCTTTTGACATCTTATGCTTGTGATGTTTCTATTGAAACCAGTAAGTATTTTCCCAGATAATTTGAGGTGGTTATTACTGTTAGCAAGATTTTTTGCACCAAATGATTGATAATAAATCTGAATATCAACAGCTAGGATCGTGTAATTTGTAGGAGAAAATTCCTGAAATGTCACTAGAAAAAACCACTCTTCGTTTGTGTTGGTGGTTGCCAACCTCAGGGGGGAATCTCTAAGTTTTTTGGGGCTGTTCTAAGACCCAAAACCTGCAATAAATCACAACAGAACAGCAAGGAAAAGTGTGCTTTGGATTGCTAATGAGCAGCCAAAGGGATATGGTAAACAATTTATATCAACAAGGCAAGATCCTGTTCATTATTAGCTCAAAAGGAAATAATATAAACTTAAATTGCAATACACTGTGCACAAAAGTTGCCGAGAGAGAAGAGAAACTTGATAATGGTATGCAATGTGTATAATAATGAGTTTCGCCAAAATGATATGCATTGTGAGAGGCATAAGTTTGTGGCAATTTCTATTATATAACTTAAAGGACATGTGACTTAATTAAAATGCATTAAGTCATGTTATTTAACCCAACACTAAAGTACTTTGTTAAGTGACATACTGATACAAACTTGATAAAAAATTACTATGTATGGCTGTGCCAGACTCCCTTGATCCATTGGAAAGCTCCATACAATTCATAAATATCATAACTATCATAACTCTAATTCTTTGGTTAGAGAAAAGTATATGCCTTCCTCATTTTATATATTCCACTTACTGAAAAGACAATTGCAGATGGAGAAAGGTATACCTTTTGTCTACTACTCTTTTGATCCTATGAAAAACCTAGTGGATTCTTGTTTCAGGTCAAGCATTTCTATTGATCGTTGGAGAATACAATTATTTTGACTAAATAAGATAGATGATTTTATTAATTTCCAACAAATGACCACAAAAGTAGGTCAATTGCACTAAAAGATACATCCAGTGATTACAATCTGGGAGTGCAAAAGCAACTCCTAGATAATGCTGAAAGCAAAAAAAAGAAAGTGAAAAAAAAGGTGCAGCATAAGTGTCTAGCTAAGAAGATCCTAGTTCTCTTCTCTTGTCCATCTATACTAGCTGATTGCAAAAATACTAGATTTCTGATTTATGAGAGAACACTACTGTATGAATATTCAATTTTGCACTGTGAGAGACAATTATTGTTATTCAATCTATTTGGACTCTGGAGCAGGATTTCAATTTCTATAAAGACCAGTAGGCTAACCAATGATACTAACATTCATTTGATTGTCTATGAAGGTTTTTGGAGGGAGCAAGAAGTATAGATAACCATTTCCACACAAGTCCATTCGAGAAAAATATTCCTGTATGCCAGGATACCCACAATTCACTGAATTCAGTACAAATGAGATTTAGTAGAATCTGATGTTGCTTATGTTTCACATAATCAAGGTGAACGCATTTATAATTATGACACTCGTGACTTTTTCACATGTTTTGCTGGGTCTCCTCAGTGTGTGGAATGTATCCTTTCTCGGGTATCCGGCTAGGGTAAATCTTTTCAAGATCTTAGTAGAGTGTAATGGACCCAAAGAGGGTTCTTTAATTAACTTAAATAGACATTTATACTAGCTTGCCAGCATTTTAGGCTATTTTCCTCTCAATCTTGTAGGCTATTTTTCCATAAACTCAATCTTGTAGGCTATTTTCCCATACACTCAGGCTCTGGAGAAGTTTGCACCACACATCCAACAGGTAAACTTCTATCTTGGATGTTTTCTGCTATCTGATTTTGTGCACTTGAGCTTTCATCTTCTGAGATCATCCTCGATATTTTTTTATAATGATATGATTCTATTTTTCTGTATGTTGCATCTTAGCATGGGGAGTTTCTATTGATGGTATACCTCTCAATTTTGAGGCTGGTGAAATAGATTTTGGAGAACCTGGTACAAATGGCCAGCATAGCTTTTACCAGTTAATTAATCAGGTATAATTATTGCTCTTCTGATGCCACTGAAATGAGACCATGATTTTAGAACCTGTTTGAATGACTACCATATGTTTTACCAACCAACTCATTAGGATTAGTTCTTGCAGAAGAAAAGGATATGATTCATGCTTATTGGAAAACATAAGAAAAATGCCTATTACATGGATATGTTTATCGGTTTCATGCTTTTTGTTTCTGAAGTTGTACAAACTCCTAGATACCAAAATGGTGCATGGATAAAAAGTCCGTGATGGAAAGAAGCAGTTATGAATGGTGTAAGTTTCATTTTTGAACCCTTCTTGGGGAAAACACTACTGTTTGAGATTGGTACAAATAAACCCTCTCTTATTTGTTTTGACATCACGTGATACATTTTAATTCCTAATAAAGTGATTTTCCTAAGGGAGCCTATCAAGTGTTTCCCTTTCTTGTGTTTAGTTTTTTTTTTCCTTAGGTAGAAATATAAAGGGGTATAAAAAATGTAAATGAAAAAATGGATACATGCAATATATAGGGAAAATAGGGGTTTTTTAAAATCGGCAAGGCATATTGGGAGGGGGTTAAAAAAAATGATTTTGGGAGGTATTTTCCAATATTTTTTGAAAATAGGGGTATTGTTTCATATGCCACGAACGAACATGCTATGGCATGGTTTCACTAAGTGAAGACCCCGTGTCTATCTATCTATCCCCGGGGAGCCAAGTTGCAATTTATTTATGACTAATGCGTATTGTTCACGTATTATAAACAGAAATTACAGATAGTTGATATTCCTACATACAACACATGAACGATTAAAGATATTTCAACAATCAGATAGCTAATTGTTTCATAAACAACATACATTACTCACGGTAGTAATTCCACAGAATAAACCAGAAATCATTTAAACAAGAACTTAGGTTCAGACAGTTATAACGATCTCACAGTTAATGGACAAAAGCTGGAAAACAAAATAGTTCATCTTTCATCCATCCACAGCATAACATTTGGAAATTCCACCAATCTTTCTCCAACAGGAAAACCATATTTCTTTATTGCAAAGAGAAATAGTTCTTCTTACAATATCGCTTTCTAGTCTAACTGGGAAAAAATCCCCTATCCTTTCTAAGCTTTCTACATTTATACACAAGGGTGAGACGGTTAGGCTGCCCAAAAGTGACCTTTGGACTTCCCAACTCCTCGCTTCAATTTTCTTAAATGTTTTTACAAAATCATTACAAATTACAAAATGACCAATCCTTCACAAGGAGGGCCCCACTTGGGTGTCTAGAAACTTCTTCCAAGCCGAAGCTTTAGAGGCGATGCCCTAAAATGCGTAGGGTTCCAAAAAATGAATGTTGATTTCAAATTTTGCACCCTCGTTCTTTATAGCCTCAACCCTGGCTGCGCTCAACCGAAGCTGGTCCTCCAACAGCTGCACACTAATGACTGAATGGCCTACTCCGTTCCTCAGAATTTGGTCATCAATGGCCTTAATGTGTTGCATTCTTGCTTATTCATCCTGATGTCTCTTCTGCAACATTTCCACAAATGAATTGTGGTCTAGGATATCATCCAACCTCTGCTCGTCCTCTATCTGGCACCAGTTGTATGTAATAAGGATCCTTCTGAAAAATTCCATGCCGCGGTTCCCTTCATCTTCTTTTACTGCTTTCTTGAAATCCTATGCAGTGTTAATAGCAAATTCTATTAAGTCATAATCCCGCTTGAGGGCCTGTTTATCTTTTGATGGCAGCTCTGCTGGAGTCTCTTCATTGCTTTCAAGCCTCGCCATTCATGCAATCAGGACTTCAAGGACGTCCCAATATCTGTCCACAAAGTAAGAGGAGGTTTCCAAGATTACCTCCAATCAGCCATCTATCTGCAACACTTTGCATCTCTCCTATTCAACAGTAGTCTATAGCTGCAACATCTTGGCCTTTTGGGCCAACACATGCTCCTTGAAGGGTTGCAGAGTGACCTGCTGTTCTCTTGCTACTTCTAGGGTAGTTGTTAGGAAAGTGACCTTCTCTTGATGTTTCTTTTCCTATTCTTGTGTGTGCAGCTCATTGACCTCCACGATGATATTTTGCTGCTCTTCTAGCTCTTCTACTTTTTCTCACAGTTGTTCCTTCTCCATATTAAGCTCGTGATATTCTTTCTGCTTTTTCACCAGGAATTCATGTGTGGTTTCCCTTACTTGTTTCTCCACCTGGAGGAGCTGCAGTTCAATCTTTGAAACCCTCATTTCTTCTTTCATATCTTCATACTTCCTCTTAATACTATTGCTTTCTTCTCTCTCTTTCATCAAGGTATCTTTCGATTGAGCAGAGGATTTTTTGAACTATTCTAAGTCAGTCATTACCTTGTCCATATTATCTTCTGAGGCGTGGATCATGGAAGCTCCTACTCTCAGGGTGATTCTTGGGTCCCGGTCTGTCCCCAATACAACAGGGGTATCGGTTATCATTTTTCCTGGCAGACTTCCTATTTCAATATTCCTCTCTGTTCTCTTCATTATTCTTTTTGTTTCCCTGTCATAGAAAATAGTGTTGAAATCAGGGATCTCTTCCCCCCTTTTCTGCACAAAGGGGACCAGCTTGAGAGTGGGGACCATAGGTGTGCTGGCACATAATTGTGGGTCCTACACCACAGGGTTTTCTATGTCTTGGGTCTGTCCTCCAACTGTATCAGAGGCTGACTATTCTGTCTGTGCTTGTGTCAGCTTCAGCCTCTCTGCTTCTTGCTTTTGTAGCTCCTCGTCGAGCTTCGTTTTCTTTTCTTCTTCTTCATTCCTAGCTGCTTCTTCTGTTTTCTCAGCTGCTTCTTGAGCGGCTTTTCTTTTCTCTTCTTCTTCTGTGTGCAGCCATCCTGTAGCTTCTTATGCCAACATTTGGGCTTCTTCATTTCTTCTCTTGGCTTCTTCTTCATCCTTTTCTTGCTCGTCTCCCTTCCCACCTTTGGTGGTTATATTCTTTTTGAACCTCCTCCTCAAGGCTGTCATATTCTGAGCATTGTGGAAGACAGATTCTTCCCTATCCCAATGATGGGTGTACTCGAAATGTACATTGTTTTCTTTGCAATGATTGGCCACTTTTCCTTGGGAGTCATTTCTGTGGTAGGGCATCTCGCCAAAATGGAACCTCTCCAGCTCTTCTATGAATTCATCAGCTTTATTCACCCTAGTGAACCTGTAACTTCCCAACTTGAAAGGAAAAGGGGGGTAGGTAGTCTTCTTATGCTCAAATAGAAAGCTGCCTATTCCATCCAGGAACACTTGTCTGACTGCCTCCTTTTGAATAATGTAACCAGTTGCGTATTTGGGCAGCATGGAAGGTGTTCTTGAACCTCCAAACATCCTGAAGTACAGGCCATTTTCAGTCAAATAGTAGTCTGCATACTCCTCTATTACTTGTAGTGCCTCCTCTGACATACAATCACACTCCTTCAGGAATATGAGTGTGTATAAGGGCATGATAAAGTGTTCACATACTTCTCAATAATGGCTGTGATATTTGTGTGCCCACAGCAGTTTATAGGCAGCATAGACAGGCATTCTTTCTCTATCCCAGATGCACCTGAGTCCGGGGAAAGGCTGATTGCATAATATACAATCTATAAGTATGGAGCTCATAAATAATTCAGACCTCTTTTGGGACACTCCTCCCAAAGCTGAGGCCAAGCAAGCTGACAGACTATTTGACACAATGTTGGCCCAGTTGAAAATTGTCCCCTAGGTCGCAACATAAAATATGATTGGGATCCATTCTAACTTGAAGAACCTACCATGTGCTCTTCCAAAAACCCTGTTCACCATTAAAGCAATGAACCTATAGCAGACCCTCAACCTTGTTGTATCGTAATCACCCGTTGGTCTGTATCTGTAATGTTTTCCCTGCAACAGCATCTTTTTAAGAGTCTCTACTAGGTCCATTCTAATGTTGTTCAGCCAATCATCAGATAAAAAGACTTGGGCTTCTGGCAGGTGGTAAGCCAACGCTACATATCCAGGGCTATATGCAGCATAGCCCTGTCTTTCAACATTTTCTAGAATCATTGTTGTGACATCTGCCTGGGGCAAGATCCAACCGATTACTTCAGAGCACGAGAACAACTCTGGTATCTTGGCAATCTTCATCAGTGAAGATCTTTCTATGTTGGCATATATGGACTCTTCTTCTAATCCCATGTCATGAACCTCTCTGCGTGTGATCAATCTATATATTTCCCCCCATTGGTATTCAGGTTCAACGCCAGAAATACACTGAGTGTCCTCGTATATGTATTCAGTTTTGGTAACAGTTTCTACTTCAGGCTCTTCCTCGACCACCGGGGCCTTCTTCCTTTGCCTCTTTAACATTGTGGATTCGACTTCTTCCTACCATATATAACATTGTAATATTAAGCAATTCAAGTTGCAAACATTTACATGACAATGTGTAGTGTTTTACTCCTTCTATGTGTACCATGACAGCAGCTAGTTAATGAAGCTAAAATATGCGTGTACCTAGGCTGAAATGGTCTAACTAACAAATCTATTGAAACAAAATGCGCATTATTCAATGACTTTGTCTATATCAAGTAGGCTGGAAAAACAACATAATAGAGCGGAAAACATCTACATTAACATGACTAAAACTTCTGCTCTCTGCGGGTGCCATTATCAAATCACTGCGCGGGAACACAAGAGCTTTATGTGAGTTTCTATGGTGCGCTTGATCAAAGAAAACCATCTGTGCAAAACTATGTTCAATAACTATGTGTCATGGTACACCCTCTTCCCCAGCCCAGGTTTGAAACTGAGCATGAATTTGGTTGCGCGGGACTGCATAGGTAAAAGGGTGGGGGTTTAAAGATATGGGTAGCACCAAGCGGGACAAACAGCCCAAACCTCATAGAGAAAAGTAGCAGAAACCTACTCCTACCCACCATCATCACGCAGGGTGGTTTGGTGCAGATAGCGTAACGGCCGTCTGTGCCAAACCCCTTCATTTTCTATGCACAGGGTCGCACAGCAACGATGATGGGGAGAAACTACTACGCAGGTCAAAATGCCCCTTCCCACAGACAACAATGCCACCAACAACCACAATACATAAATGCAATTATGGGGAACACAACAACCGCAACACCTAATCGTGGAAAACACAACCACCAAACACTCAACAGAACGGGAAGGGCAATAGAAGCCTACCAGGAACTGATGTGTAACTGGCGTGTGTGGTGGGATGAAGACAGTCAGGCTTCCACAGCTGCCACCTGGATGAGGGTACTGGTAAAAGGGTTTGAACAAGTTTGAGTGATCGACAGCACAATAGCGACAGAGCACGGCAGTTGAAAAATAACAATAGAAAAATAAACCCCTCGACCCCATATATATAAGGTCAACACTTGCAGTCGGTAACATATCGGATGGAAGACCACTTTGGATTGGAAACTGAAAGCAAACTTCCTTCCGCAACGGCGGAAGACCAAACCATAGATCCCTCCGTGTACCATTACTTAGCGAAACCTCGGTAGACTATTCGTCGGGACCAAAGTGAAACTGGAGCCGCAATGACAGAGCCGCAGAGGGTAAGTCTATCCACAACGTGTAAAATCTGAATCGGAAGCAAAATGACTACACATCGGAAGGGCTAGTGACTCCTTCATCTGCAACGGCGGAATCAAAAAGCGGACAACCATCCGCAACGTCGGGACTTAATTCGGAAGCAACAACACTAAAGGCTCAGAGAGTTTACATCTTTGGCAGCCGCAACGGCAGAAGAACAAAAGATAAACCGCTGCGCAAAAACTAAGTTCAAAATCGAAAGAAGAAACCTTAGAGGATCGGAAAAGCTAACATTTTCGGCAGCCGCAACGGCGGAAGCCCAAAGGGCGCGACCTTCCGCGATGGCGAGATTCAAATGACTTAGACATCTGAAACTCTAAAAGCGGGAGCAAAACCAAATAGTGATCGGGAGAGATTTTGATTAGCCGTCCGCAACGGCGGAAGGAAAAGTGATAGAAGTTCTGATGCCAAAACACAAAAGCAACCGATGTAAAAACATATAAATCGGAAAGGAATTCGAAATCAATATCGATTATCCCTCCGCAACAGCGGGCAGAAAAACAAACACCTTCCGCAACGGTGGAGAAAGAAAAGACAAAAAGTTCCGATACCAAACCAAAAGTCAGCCGATGTGAAACGAAACATAATGCTGAAAAGTAGTGAAGCCAAAACCGAATGTCCATCCGCAACGGCGGAAGCTTCACCCAAACAAAATTCCGATTGGAACATGCTAAAAAATGCATTCAGGGACAGCGATAAAGCTTAATCAAACAATGGATTATTTCAAGTGCAAGAGGTAAATCAATTCAATCATTCTGAGAAATCATTATTAGACCAACTCAAAGAAGAAGATCGAACTAATCCAAGCAAAAGGAGGGTCCTAAAATTTTTTGTAATTTTGGGAAATTGTTGCATCTGAACCAATTGGTGACTACCTGGTGAACCTCAGATATCTGAATTAACACCTTCCCAGTGCAAGACTGTTTGAATAAATTTGAAATCTTCTAGATGCTTGTATCCCTAGGCTGGCCAACCTATGCATTTAAATCATTGAGAAGCTGTCCATTCTTTGGGAAATGGTAACATCAAAAATATTGCAAGTCTGAATAACCCTTTTGAGGCCTAATAAATAAGGTTTATTTTACCTATCCTTAGGTAGTTTCAGGCTTGGACACCACATGATTGTAACAGATAGTAAACGGCATTATCCTTTTGTTCCTCATTCCCATGCCAACTGCACTTTTGAGCCATTTGAACTTTATTTCTTGTGAGTCCTCCATTTGCCTTTCTTTCTGAATTTTATTCAGGCTCCTCTCTCCCATAGTGCCCTTTTGTGTGAAAGAAGAATTGGCTTTTCATCTCACGGACGGAGAGGAACTTTTGGCAATTTGAAATTCATGCTTTTGATACTTTTCTTTGATATGTATTGTTCCTTTAAGGAGTTTTGACTCTTGATAGCTTTTAACTTTTCTGAAATTATGGCATGGGATCATTTATATATGATATACTGTTTACCCTGCTTCCTTTCTGTGGGCCCTTTGCTATCACCCCTTTGGACATTTAAGATGTGAAATGGATGGAGCCTCGAAATAGTATACCAGAACTCTTTTACTTCTGAGCTATTTACAGGGGTTAAGTAAGACTTCAATGAATGCATGGCCAGTTATGGACACTGCTACTAGAAGACATTCTAGTTTTTAAAGCACAGTCTTCTGCTTAAGATTTTAGTTAATTAAGAACCCTGATGTTTCCATTGCAACCAAAAGTTTGCCTCTTTATCAAAACCAAAAGAACAACTAACAAAGCAGTAAAAATAAAATAGCATCAACTAAATAATCAAAAGAAAGCAACATCAAAGTATCAAAGAAAGAAAATAGCATCACACATTTAAAGAAAACAAATCAATTTATTTATGTACAGAGCAAAAGAAAAGAAAAATTCTGCCCACTCCTGAAAATCTTTAATCTTAGGGAGCTGGAGGGTCGGCTGGATTATAGACAAGAGATATTTAACCATGGTCTAGCTCTGCTATTTTTGAAATTGAACACATGTCTACTATCCTACAGTCATTCCTTTCACCCTGAGGAAATTGAAGGAGCTCAGGATGAGTTTCAATCATAGAACCGGCCTTTCTTGAAGCAAGATGTCTCAACTTAAGCCCAATCAGATAATTTCCTAGGACAGAATCAGTAGATTCATGACCCTCTTCCAGCCCAGTAACATTGTGCTTCATGTAGGGTTCTCTTAAAACCGTAATCAGGTTTGGGCTACCCTTCTGAGGTAACCACAAGTGTGACCGGTCTGAAGCAAAGTACCCATCTAGACTTGCCGACCAATCTCAATTCAATATCAATCCATAGCCATCAGGTATGTCTGCTACTACAATATCAAGGTACTGACATATCTTTCTATTTGCAGACAATCGAATCAAAACATTCTTCATCTCCCCCACTACTTTGACACTAGTCTTGTCTAGCTGAGTGACGTCCCAATCAGTAGGTTTTAGCCGCCCATTAAGATTTTTGCAGATTGTAAGAGGCATAACATTCACCGATGATCCAAAGTCCACAAGACAATTATGAACCTTATGGTTCAAAATTTCCAGAGTTAAAAGGAAAGGTGGGGTGCTAGTTTTCCTTTCCCTGGTTGATTCGACCTTTTATTCCACAAGTTGGTTTTCAGTGGGTATCTCCTCTGTAACTTCCTTAACTTTTTCAGTGCTTCCTTCCTCAACATCTTCCACAGGTTTGACAGTCTCATTAATCGGCTCTGCCTCCTGGTTGAGGGTAGTGGCTTCAGGTGTTTTGTCTTCAACATTCACTTCTACTTGTCTCTTGACATTCTCCTGCAAATTTTTATCCTTCAAAATTATTGCATTCTCCTTAATTGTTAGGTTCTTATCTTTTGTTGTTGTAGGTGTGTATTGAGATTTGAGAGTGCTCTCTTGAGTGTCAAAAAGCGAAACACCATTCCATGAAAACATGGTATCAGTATCTTGTTTCTCTACGGTCTGGTTTGTCTTTTCCTCCTTATCGTTGTCTCTAGTCAATTTAGGGTCCAACAGCTTATTCATCACCAATGTTATTGAATTTAGCCATTGAGGACACTTTTTTTCAAAATGAGGTTGTTGGTGAAAAGTACAGAAATTATCCCCCCCTACTTTTGTTATGTTCATTGATGCCAAATTTGGTGGAGGGACTTGCCATTGGTTGTTATCCTCCCTTTTTTGGTAGTGGGGTTTATAATTTTTCTGAGCTTCTTGTTATTTCTCCAAATCTATTATTTGGTTGGATAGCTTCTGCATCATTTTCATCATTCCCTGATAATCATGTGCTTGCTCCTCTTTAGGTTTAGACAGCAATAGGGTTCTTCTCCGGGTAGTCTTTTCTTCTGGTAGATCAGGATAATCTTCTATACTCTCCCTTTCAGCTTCTACCCTTTCTGCCTCTTCATAGGTCTCTGCCAATGTAGGTTTGGCTTTCATCTTTGCAAACATAGCTAACTCAGGTCCGAGGGCAGAGGTATAATATTCAATTAAAACCTTGGCTGAGGGTTTGTCAGCTTCAGAAAAGTTCTTTAAGTATGTTGAAAATCTTTGAGTGAAATGATGAACCTTCTCATCTTTCTCTTTTTTTAACAAACAGAGACCTTTCATTAGTGAGGCATGTGTCTTTTGGGCTGTGTATTTATTTCTAAAAACCCTTTCGAGAGTGTCCCAGTCAGGAATAGAGTTTACCGGCAAACCGAAATACCAGGATGCTGCTGCACCTTTAAGGGTATGGGGGAATAATCTACAGACCACATCTTCATGCTCCCCAGCCCTTAACCCCTCAACTGCTAAATAGAAACTTTGCAAGTGATCATCTACATCAACCCCTTCCTCGGGGTGGAACTTAGGCAACAGGTTGTCAAAATCTTGTGGGAGGTTATGCAAAGGAGGTGTTAGGTTTAAAGGTGATCTAGCTCTCCATGCAGGCAATGGGTTGGGATGATTCACAATTACACCATCCATGAGAAGGGGTAAAAGAATGGGAATATGAACAAAAAGCAATGCAAGAGGAAACAGGTTTACCTGCTTCAATAGTAGGGCAAACTGGTACGTCTACTTTGTTCAGGTTGAGAGCTTCAAAATATCTGTTGGTGGGGTACTCTTGGGAAAATAAGTTTCCACGGCCATCCATGCACTAGCGGCCCTCCTTCTAGTGCCAGAACTATTGATGCCTGGAAATTTGCAGGAAACAATAGCAAGGGATTCTCCCCAATCAACATTCCCAACTAGCCCGCGACTTTTTGGTATAGGGAATCTGTCCGGCTTACGGTCCGGCTACCGTAGGTCAAGTAACAAAAACAAAGGTTTTACTAGTTGCGGCCCAGTCCACCGTATAATTTTGTATTTTTGACTTAATGTATGAAATGCAAATGCCTAATTAACCATGCAGGGTGGTGAAGGATGCAGGGAGCAGTCACAATGTGATGCGCAGGTTCTTACCTCTCGTCTTAGACTCACCAGCATCTGAATCACTTATGCAAAAATGAAGTAAACTAATTATCTATCTATCTACCTATCTATCTATCTATCCCCAGGGAGCCAAGTTTTAATTTATTTATGAGTAATGTGTATTGTTCATGTATTATAAACAGAAATTATAGATAGCCGATATTCCTACATACAACACATGAACGATTAAAGATATTTCAACAATCAGATAGCTAATTGTTTCATAAACAACATACATTACTTACCGTGGTAATTCCACAAAATAAACTAGAAATCATTTAAACAAGAACTTAGGTTCAGAGAGTTAGAACGATCTCACAGTTAATGGACAAAAGCTGGAAAACAAAATAGTTCATCTTTCAGCCATCCACAGCATAACATTTGGAAATTACACCAATCTTTCTCCAACAGGAAAACCATATTTCTTTATTGCAAAGAGAAATAGTTCTTCTTACAATATCGCTTTCTAGTCTAACTAGGAAAAAATCCCCTATCCTTTCTAAGATTTCTACATTTATACACAAGGGTGAGACGGTTAGGCTGCCCAAAAGTGACCTTTGGACTTCCCAACTCCTCGCTTCACTTTTCTTAATTGTTTTTACAAAATCGTTACAAATTACAAAATGACCAATCCTTCACGAGGAGGGCCCCACTTGGGTGTCTAGAAACTCCTTCCAAGCCGAAGCTTCAGAGGCGATGCCCTAAAATGCGGAGGGTTCCAAAAACTGAATATTGATTTCAAATTTTGTAGCCTGGTTCTTTATAGCATCAACTCTGGCTGCGCTCAACTGAAGCTGGTCCTCCAGTAGCTGCAAACTAACGGTTGAACGCCCTACTTCGTTCCTCAGAATCTGGTCACCAATGGCCTTAATGTGTTGCATTCTTGCTTCTTCATCCTAATGTCTCTTCTGCAACATATCCACAAATGAATTGTGGTCTAGGAAATCATCTAGCCTCTGCTTGGCCTCTATCTAGCACCGGTTGTATGTAATAAGGATCCTTTTGAAAAATTCTGTGTAGGTTCCCTTCATCTTCTTGACTGCTTTCTTGAAATCCTCTGCAGTGTTAATAGCAAATTCTATTAAGTCATAATCCCGCTTGAGGGCCTGTTTATCTTTTGATGGCAGCTCTGCTGGAGTCTCTTCATTGCTTTCAAGCCTCGCCATTCATGCAGTCAGCACTTCAAGGACGTCTTGAGATTTGACCACAAATTAAGAGGAGGTTTCCAATATTTCCTCCAATCGGCCATCTATCTGTAGCACTTTGCATCTCTCCTCTTCAACAGCAGTCTGTAGCTGCAGCATCTTGGCCTTTTGGGCCAACACGTGCTCCTTGAAGGGTTGTAGACTGACCTGTGGTTCTCTTGCTACTTCTAGGGTAGTTGTTAGGGAAGTGACCTGCTCTTCATGTTTGTTTTCATGTTCTTGGGTGTTCAGCTCATTGGCCTCCACGATGATCTTTTGCTGCTCTTCTAGCTCTTCTACTTTTTCTCGCAGCTGTTCCTTCCCCATCTTAAGCTCTTGATATTCTTCGTGCATTTTCTCCCGACATTCCTGTGTGGTTTCCCTTACTTGTTTCTCCACCTAGAGGAGCTGCATTTCACTCTTTGAAACCCTCATTTCTTATTTCATATCTTCATACCTCCTCTTAAGACTATTGCTTTCTTCTCTCTCTTTCCTCAAGGTATCTTTCGATTGAGCAGAGGATTTTTTGAACTATTCTAAGTTAGTCACTACCTTGTCCATATTATCTTCTGAGGCATGGATCATGGCAACTCCTACTCTCAGGGTGAGTCTTGGGTCCCGGTCTGTCCCAAATACAACAGGGGTATCGGTTATCATTTTGCCTGGCAGACTTCCTGTTTCAATCTTCCTCTCTGTTCTCTTCACTATTCTTTTTGTTGCCCTGTCATAGAAAATTGTGTTGAAATCAGGGATCTCTTCCCCCCTTTTCTGCACAAAGGGGACCAGCTTGAGAGTGGGGACCATAGGTGTGCTGGCACGTACTTGTGGGTCCTGCACCACGGGGTTTTCTATGTCTTGGGTCTGTCCTCCAGCAGTATCAGAGGCTGACTGTTATGTCTGTGCTTGTGTCAGCTTCAGCCTCTCTGCTTCTTGCTTTTGTAGCTCCTCGTCGAGCTTCCTTTTATTTTCTTCTTCTTCGTTCCTAGCTGCTTCTTCTGCTTTCTCAGCTGCTTCTTGAGCAGCTTTTCTTTTCTCTTCTTCTTCTGTGTGTAGCCATCCTACAGCTTCTTGTGCCAACCTTTGGGCTTCTTCATTTCTTCTCTTGGCTTCTTCTTCAGCCTTTGCTTGCTCGTCTCCCTTCCCACCTTTGGTGGTTATCTTCTTTTTGAACCTCCTCCTCAAGGCTGTCATTTTTTGAGCATTGCGGAAGACAGATTCTTCCCTATCCCAATGATGGGTGTACTCGAAATGTACATTGTTTTCTTTGCAATGATCGGCCACTTTTCCTTGGGAGTAATTTCTGTGGTAGGGCATCTCACCAAAATGGAACCTCTCCAGCTCTTCTACGAATTCATCAGCTTTATTCACCCTAGTGAACCTATAACTTCCCAACTTGAAGAGCAAAGGGGGGTAGGCAGTCTTCTTATGCTCAAACAGAAAGCTACCTATTCCATCCAGGAACACTTGTCTGACTGCCTCCTTGTGAATAATGTAATCAGTTGCGTATTTGGGCAACAGGGAAGGTGCTCTCGAACCTCCAAACATCCTGAAGTACAGGCCATTTTCAGTCAAATACTAGTCGGCATACTCCTTTATTACTTGGAGTGCCTCATTTGACATAGAATCACACTCCTTCAGGAAGATGAGTGTGTATAAGGGCATGATAAAGTGTTCACATACTTCTCGATAATGGCTGTGATATTTGTGTGCCCACGACGGTTTATAGGTAGCATAGACATGCATTCTTTCCCTATCCCAGATGCACCTGAGTCCAGGGAAAGGATTATTGCATAATATACAATCTATAAGTATGGAGCTCATAAAGAATTCAGACCTCTTTTGTGACACTCCTCCCAAAGCCGAGGCCAAGCAAGCTGACAGACTATTTGACACGATGTTGGCCCAGTTGAAAATTGTCCCCTGGGTCGCAACATAAAATATGACTGGGATCCATTCTAACTTGAAGAACCTACCATGTGGTCTTCCAAAAACCATGTTCAGCATTAAATATATGAACCTATACGGGGCCCTCAATCTTGTTGTATCGTAATCACCCGTTGGTCTGTATCTTTAATGTTTTCCCTGCAACAGCATATTTTTAAGAGTCTCTACCAGGTCCGTTCTAATGTTGTTCAGCCAATCATCAGATAAAAAGACTTGGGCTTCTGGAAGGTGGTAAGCCAACGCTACATATCCAGTGCTATATGCAGCATAGCCCTGTCTTTCAACATTTTCCAGAATCATTGTTGTGACATCTGCCTGGGGCAAGATCCAACCGATTACTTCAGAGCACGGGAACAACTCTGGTCTGGTGATGATCTTCATCAGTGAAGATCTTTCTATGTTCGCATATATGTACTCTTCTTCTAATCCCATATCAGGAACCTCTCTGTGTGTGATCAATCTATATATTTCCCCCCATTGGTATTCAGGTTCAACGCCAGAAATACACTAAGTGCTCTCGTATATGTATTCAATTTTGGTAACAGTTTCTACTTCAGGCTGTTCCTCGACCACCGGGGCCTTCTTCCTTTGCCTCTTTGACATTGTGGATTCAAATTCTTCCTACCATATATGACATTGTAATATTAATCAATTCAAGTTGCAAACATTTACATGACAATGTGCAGCATTTTACTCCTTCTATGTGTACCATGATAGCAGCTAGTTAATGAAGCTAAAATATGTGTGTACCTAGGCTGAAATGGCCTAACTAACAGAGCTATTGAAACACAATGCGCATTATTCAATGACTTTGTCTATATCAAGTATGCTGGAAAAACAACATAATCGAGCGAAAAACATCTACATTAACAAGACTAAAACTTCCGCTCTCTGCAGGTTCCA
This sequence comes from Pseudotsuga menziesii, assembly GCA_001517045.1. Taxonomy (NCBI): domain Eukaryota; kingdom Viridiplantae; phylum Streptophyta; class Pinopsida; order Pinales; family Pinaceae; genus Pseudotsuga; species Pseudotsuga menziesii. Next base: position 120,596 of record LPNX011210800.1, on the reverse strand, counting down.
TTATCAAATCACTACGCGGGAACACAAGAGCTTTATGCAAGTTTCTATGGTGTGCTTGATCAAAGAAAATTGTCTGTGAAAAACTACGGTCAATAACTATGTGTCATGGTACACCCTCTTCCCCAGCTTGGGTTCAAAACTGAGCACGAATTTGGTTGCGCGGGACTGTGTAGCTAAAAGGGCGGGGATTTAAAGATACGGGTAGCACCAAGTCGGACAAACACCCCAAACCTCATAGAGAAAAGTGGCAGAAACCTACTCCTACCCACCATGATCACGCAGGGTGGTTTGGTGCAGACAACGTAACGGTCGTCTACGCCAAACCCCCTCATTCCCTATGCGCAGGGTCGCACGGCAACGGTGGTGGGGAGAAACTACTACGCGAGTCAAAATGCCCCTTCCCACGGACAACAACGCCACCAAGAACCACAATACATACATGCAATTATGGGGAACGCAATAGCCGCAACACCTAACCGCGGAAAATAGAACCACCAAATGCTCAATGGAACGAGGAAGGGCAATAGAAGCCTACCTAGCACTTATGTGTAACCCGCATGTGTGGTGGGACGAAGACAGTCAGGCTTCCACAGCTTCCACCTGGACGTAGGTACTAGAAAAAGGGTTCGAACAAGTTTGAGCGATCGACAGCATGATAGCGACAGAGCACGGCAGTTGAAAAATAAAAATAGAAAAATAAACCCCTCGACCCTGTATATATAAGGTCAACACTCACGGTGGGTAACATATCGGATGGCAGACCACTTTCGGATCGAAAACTGAAATCAAACTTCCTTCCATAATGGCGGAAGACCAAACCATAGATCCCTCCACGTACCATTATTTTGCGGAACCTCGGTAGACTATTCATCGGGACCAAAGTGAAACTGGAGCCGCAACGGCGGAGCCGCGGAGGGTAAGTCTATCCGCAACGGGTAAAATCTGAATCGGAAGCAAAATGACTACACATCGGAAGGGCTAGTGACTCCTTCATCTGCAACGGCGGAATCATAAAGTGGACCACTATCTGCAACGTCGGGACTTAAGTCAGAAGCAAAAACACTAAAGGCTCGGAGAGTTTAGAGCTTTGGCAGCCACAATGGTGGAAGAACAAAGGATAAACCACTCCGTAAAAAATGAGTTCAAAATCGGAAGCGAAAACCTTAGAGGATCGGAAAAGCTAACACTTTCAGCAGCCGCAACAACAAAAGTCCAAAGGGTGCGACCTTCCGCAACGGCGAGATTCAAACGACTTAGACATCTGAAACTCTAAAAGCGGGAGCAAAACCAAATAGTGATCGGGAGAGATTATGATTAGCCGTCCGCAACAGTGGAAGGAAACGTGATACAAGTTCTGATGCCAAAACACAAAAGCAGCTGATGTAAAAACAAATAAATCGGAAAGGAAGTCGAAATCAATATTGATTATCCCTCCGCAACGGCGGGAAGAAAAACAAACACCTTCCGCAACAGCGGAGAAAGAAAAGACAAAGAGTTCTGATGCCAAACCAAAAGTCAGCCGATGTGAAACGAAACGTAATGCTGAAAAGTAGTGAAGCCAAAATCGAATGTCCATCCGCAACGGCGAAAGCTTCACCCAAACAAAATTCTGATTGGAACATGCTAAAAAATGCATTCAAGGACAACGATAAAGCTTAATCAAACAGTGGATTATTTCAAGTGCAAGAGGTAAATCAATTCAATCATTCTGAGAAATCATTATTATACCAACTCAAAGAAGAAGATCGAACTAATCCAAGCAAAAGGAGGGTCCCAAAAAATTTTGGAATTTTGGGAAATTGTTGCCGCTGCAACAGGTCAATAGTCTGTACTTTTGGAATTTCCTTCACACCCAGCATAGTTGATCAACAATTTCCTAACTTGGGATATTAAGTGATAAATTCTATGCTTCTAGTTCAGTACTAGAAGGAGCAATTTTGCTCAAAAAAATGATACAGCTGGAGATCTGAGGAGGAGAGGTTCCTTGTCTGTTGAGGCTCTGATACCAAATAAATTGAGCCCATAGATCTGTAGACAAACACATCACTCACAAAATAGATCACATAATTTAGTCGGCAATTGAAGAATGAAACAGTGCAACAATGGCTTTCAACTATGAATGCTGTCATTAATAAAAAATAAATTAGATAATAATTACAATGAAGTACAATGGATAAATAGCCACAAGCAATTCAAATACACATGAGGAAATTTGAATTGATTACACTCTACTTGACTGTAGGTAACTAAGACCTTTTCTAAATCATTATCGGAGGACTCAATGGTTAACTGACCTTGTCTAATTAACCATCACCGAAGTTCATCGAAGTTCTAAAACACAACTCAAGTGTCTAATTTAGTGTTGACTGAGGATAACTAACTAAGGTAGGTGAGAAATGTGCCTCTCCTGTATGCATCCATGCAAACCTAGTGCTAAATGAATGTATAGGACTAGAACTGAATGTAACTGACTCCTAACTTAGCTTGACTAGTCACCAACTCAACTCAACTGACCTTCGTTGGTATCGGCACTCCCAGTGGCTCCTAAATTGTAGGGATTGGTCTAGGAGGCTCCTAAACTGATGCATGCAAGTGAAATCAGTGGCAATATGCCTCAATTAGTGTTCCCCACACTTTAGTAACTGAAACATGTGCCCCAATTAGGCCAAGTGAACCCAATGGTGCTAGTGACTAAAAATAGACTCGATGGACTCTCGATTTAGACATGACTCCTAATTTAGACATATGACCAAATTGGACAAGGGAGGAATAATAATCCTAACATAGTCATTCATTGGTCAGGTCAACTTTTTGAGGAGGTTCATTCCCATTTTTGTTGAGATATTGAGGAATATTACTAATATGCTGAAAAAGGAAAATGAGATAAAGTGGTCAGTAGATGCAAGAAAGTCTTTCAAAGATATTAAAAAAGCCATTATAGAAGCTCCAGTTCTGGTAAATCCATCTTTTAGTAAGGATTTCCTAATATTTTCTTATTCCTCATAACATTTTATTGATGGAGTTTTATTATAGAAGAACAATCAGAATGCTTAACAACCCATAGCTTTCTTCAGCAAGGTATTAAGGGATGGAGAATTAAAATATGATATGGAAAAGAAGGAATATTCTCTAGTTAAATATTTGAAATATTTCAAAGTGTATATTCTTCCCTCACATATTATTTCCTGTGTTCCAAGTAATGTGGTGAAGGGCATTCTCACACAACCATATCCATAAGGGAAAAGAGAAAAATGGTTTGGTGTGTTGCTGGAGTATGAAATTGAAATCAAACCTATTAAGATGATTAAAGGACAAGGATTTGCAAATATGATGACAGACTCTAATTGTGAATCCTTACAGCTCAATTTTTTGACCAATCACTCACATCAACTGGATACAAGGGTGCAGGTAATGCCTAATTTTCCTATATCTCCTTGGTAATCTGATATTGTGTATGTTCTACAAAATTTACAAGCTCCTGCGTGCTTAAGAAAAACAAGGGCAATATCTATGAAGTTGAAATCTTCTAAGTTCTGTATCTTAAATCAATATCTCTATTGGAAAGATACTGGCAGTGTGCTAATAACTTTCCTTTTGGAGAATTAATCCCAACAGACTATGAAGGATTTTCATAAGAGATATTGTGTGGGGCACCATTCTTGGAAAGTGATAGTAAACAAAATTTTGAGAGTTTTTTTTCACTAGAATAAATTATTTTTCGAGATTTATAAAGAGACCATTGCATTCTACCAATGCCAAATTTTTTATGGTAAGAGGAAACTTGTTCCACTTCCTCTTAACCCAATATCTGTGGAAGCACATTTTCAACAATGGGGATTAGATTTCATTGGAGAAATTAATCCCAAATCCTTAGGGAAAAAGAGATGGATTTTAACAGCAACTGACTATTTCACTAAGTTGGTTGAATCAATACCTACCAGGAGGGCTACATATGCAGTGTTTATGGATTTCCTTGAAGAAAATATTTTCGCTAGATTTGGTTGTCCCAAAAGGACTGTGACGGACAATGCAACTGCTTTTAAATCTAAAAAGATGATAATTTTTTGTCACAAGTATCATATTATTCTTAATCATTCTACTGCTTATTATCCACAGGGTAATGGATTGGAAAAATCTTCAAACAATATCCTCATTAGAATTATTAAGAAGTTGTTGGAATATAACAAAAGAGCTTGGCATACAAAGCTGACATAATCAACACAAGAAGGGAAATTGGAATGTCACCATTCTAGTTGGTATATGGATATGAGGTAATTTTTCCATCATCTTTGGGATTTCCAGTCATGAAATTATTGCAAGAACAACAGGATGAACTAAATCACATGAAAAGAAGAATAAATGAAATCATATAATTGAATGAGTTAAGGGACAAAGCCTATGATGAAGTGCAAGTTAATCAAGAAAAAATGAAGAACACTTTTGATAGGAAGGTCAAGGAAGAACAATTCTTGATGAATGATTTTGTTTTGAAGTGGGATGCTCATAGGGAGGATAATCATGGTAAATTTGTCACATGTGGGTAGGTCCTTATATCATTGCAGCATACGAAGGTGAGAATGCATTCATTCTACAGCATCAAGACGGGTCTCAACTGAAAGGAGGTCAACTCAATGGAAGGTTTATCAAACATCACTTGTCCTGAGGGGAGGAGGTAATGTTTGTATCATAATTGTATATATTTATTTACTTTTCAAACAATATAGATGGTGGGTCGAAGGATTTGAAACCCACAGATAAGGCCCTAAGGTCTATAGGGATAGCCATGTTTCTATATTTATTTATGTTAAAAAAAAGGATTTTGCACCCAAGTTTGAGGCATGAAAATTGGGAGTCGCCCAATGTATTTGGAACCTAGTCTACGGGGTTCTTTGCTACCTCGTGGGGAGGATATCATACCCAATTGGAGCTAGTTGTTAGCACTATTTGTGGGCTAAGTACTTGGATGGGGTTGGATCAGTGAAAGGAAGAATAAGGTATGAAACATTTCTTATCATGTGACCCTGAAGGATGTTAATAAAGTTTTGTAAGTATTTTGAAGGACCATTTCTATGTCAAAATTGCAAAATAATTGAAAAAATTATAGTTTCAACTTTGCTAATGAATGAGAATGAGAAAGTCTATTCCAAGTTGAATGATGATAGGGAATGTAAGGCCTAGATAAACATCGAAGAATATAAAAGGCCACAAAAAAAATTTGCCAAGGGAAAATCGAGAGCGAAAAAGCGAAAAAGAAAAAAATTTGGTTATAAAAGTTGGTGAATCCACTTTCCGCTATTTTGCTGAAAGGAAAAGACGGTAGTGGAAAAGCGAGAAAGGAAATTTTCAGTTGTAAAAATTTGGTAAACCTGACTTTCACTTTCCATGGTTTGAGATCCGATAATCATGGATGACTCTAGGATAAATCAACAGTCCAGGAAAATGTGGGAAGCAAAAGGGTGGAAATTAGAAAGTGGAAATATAGAATTTGGTCATAAAATAGTTGGAATCCAGCTTTCTGCTTTTCGCTAGCCCATAAGATCGATGGTTTAGAGAGATTCTGAACAGGTAAAAGACTCGGAAAGGAGCAGAAAGGCAGTAGAAGAAAGGCAGATTCAAAAAAGTCAAAATTGGGCATCGTGAAAGTAGAAATACCAACTTCCTCTTTCCGTAGTGCATAGCTAGATCTCATATCAATGGCTATGAAAGTTTTTTTCTAAGATCTATGGCACAGAAAAGGGAAACATGTGCACAAGGTAAGTAGATTTTTCGATCGGTGAGACCTATTAGTCCCAACAAAGTTTAACGATGGTGATCAAAGGTGGAATTAGATCTATGGCTGAGATGGATTTCGCAGTGGAAACATGCACCAAAGATAAAATATTTCAGGGCTGCAAAATATTGTAGACCCCGCACTTTTGAACGACAAAGATCTTGGCAGATATTTTATCTATGGTAATAATCGATTTCGTAATGGAAAGGAGTAAGAATATTATCAAGTTGGAGGATTGTGAAATCGTATAAAGCCTGTGTCATGCGATGGTTAATATTTCTTGTAGATCAATATCATGGCGGAGGTTTATTTCTCAGTTTAAAGATACGAAGAGAAATAAAAAGATAATAGCTGTGAAATGGAGATAAAGGGTGGATAGAATCAATGGTACAAATTTCATCTAGAGAAGATCTAAGGTTCAAAATCTTTTCACACAAGAGATATGCTCACTCTGAGTTTGGAGATAAAATTACGAAACTGGTTAAAATAAAAGAAGATCAATGACTTGGAAAAGGACATATCTAGATCCATGGTTACAGTTTGATTTCAAATGATGACCTGCAAGAAGAATAAGGGAAGTAAAGTTGTGTTGGAGGGAAACAAAAGCTTAAGTTGGTAAAAGGATCTGCAGCGCAGGATCACTCAGGTTGGATAGAAGGTTGAGGATGGTTTCAAGTACAAAGGGTACTATATGGATAAGAATATAAAAAGTTATAAAATAATGTGCACGTGAAATTTGAGTATTATTCTCTTTCATGGGAAAATGAAGGGGACAACATTGCAGAAGTAGCCAAATCATACATCATCCTTTGTCCATTTGTAAATACACCAGGTAGGCCTCTGTTCCTTTTGAAACTATATAAAATGGCCTAAGTGGAAAATGTAGAAGCTCAGAGCCTAGAATATCAGAGGGTAGAAGAGTTGTTTGAAGATAGAGATACTGATGTTTTTGATACTATTATGTTAAATGGGACCATTGATGTTATTAAGAAGAAGTTGAAACCACTTAAATACCAAGGAGATGACATTCATAATATTTACGAGTCCTACTTTCATTTTTTTGCTACTAACTAAACCCTGAACTGCTCAGAATTTGTTGATTGGTGTGCCAATAACTATTCTCTTTCTGAAAGAGTTATAATGGAAATTATGAACTCCATAATATTGTGTTCTGTTAATTACTTGTTCATTAGGAAAACCATGTTATTCCCTAATGAATTTACCCTGAAAGCTAAGGATTGAAATGAAGAATCTATTGTCCAATTCTTTAGAGATTCCATAATAGAGAAGAAGCAATAATTTTTCAAGAAGTGTTCCAAACAAGATGTCGAGTCATAAAGCCAACCAGTTCTAGTCTATTCCTCCCTTTTCAATGAAGAAACCCAGTGTGTTGTAACCATGTTATGTCAGTATTTAGGTCTAGACATAGATAAGTACATTACTGAGCCCAAGTTTACTATTTGTCTTGAGTACTTGTCCAATTGAATCAGATGAGTCAAGTCAGGCAATGCAAGTTTAATGCCTTAATTTTGATGAGTTCTTAGCTAAGAATATTCATTCTCAGTAAATAAACTTCCACAAAACCAAAACCTTTATATTTCAATCGTATATGCTGAGGATGTTTTTTTCTTTGAATGAGGAGAATTTGCAGCTACCAAAAATGGTATTAACTGAAGAAATGAACAAAGATTATATCAAATTTATGAACTTACTCATGTCAGAGATTTATATTTCTATTTTTTCAAAGAAGGTACCCTAGGTACTTCCAGAGAAGAGAATTATTTTGCAGCTTTCTATAGAGAAGAGGATAGGTGATTGGTTTTTGTTTGAGAATGGAACAGTGATCAGATTGTATGGTTTTGTGCATCCACCTTATATGTTTCTGGATTTCGTAACTCCTAGAGTGTTCCCCATGGAGTTCATCAAGAAGAAGTCAATAGTAGAGACAGAACAATTTTTAAACTTCAAGAATTCTACTGAAATCAAGTATCCATGGTCTGTAGGGCCATTTATCATCAAGAATAAAATTGCTTTACCAATTATTGAGAGATTACTTAGAGAGATGGTATTTATGACAGAACCTGCAACTAACTATGATCCTCATCATGTTATCTCAAACCAAATAAAATATCTAAAAAAAAATCCTTTTAAACAAGAAGACATTGTTGGATGGGAAGATCCTGCCAATTGGTATGACTATCCAAAAGAAGCCCCAAAAGATGTTGACATACAGAAAGAATCAAATTCTCCTATAAGATATTTTGTCTCAATGTTTCCTAACACTTCCAAATTGATTTCAGCAGTTGAGAACATTACACCATTGGCCAGGCATTCAGAAAATATTAACAAGCAATATTTTTTAGATGCAATGGACAAAAAAATAGAAGACATTGCTATAACTCCTAAAAAGTATAATACTAAAGTACAAGGACAACTTGTCCAAACTAGAGACGAAGACAAAGGAAAAAAGAAGATGAACTTTAATAGACCCTACTTTAGAGGTAAAAGAGTATGTATTTTTGGATACACTAGTTTACTTCACTTCCCAATCCAATCCACTTTCCAATCCAAAAGCAAAATAGAATTGTTGGAGAGATACAAAGAAACCAAAGACATAACTTCTGAGGAAACTTTGAAGTCATATTTAGAAGTAAGAAATATTTCCAATTAAAATGTATCCTAGTTTTAGCTAGATACTATGCTCAAAATACTCTGAACATGACCTTGGAAACCAAGAACATAGTTGCAGAAATAAAGATGAACTTGGAGGATATCCCTATACCAGACATGATCCATTAACACAAGCATATATGGGATATTTTTTTTACTAATTTATTGAAGGCCACTCTGGGATTGTCAAATTTGCATGCCCTCAAAATAAAAATTGAAAATCAGTTGAGACAAGAAAAGGTGGAGAATAAATCCCACCAAACAGAAATAAAAAGTTGCAAATAGATCTAATGGCTGTTGAAATCCAAACTAACAAGGGAGATGGGATCCAAAAGTTGTTGAATGAGAAAGAAAAAGGCATCCAGTTGTTGAAAAATAAGCTTAAAATACCTGCTAAATAGTTGATACAAGGACCTAAATTAGTTGAGATAGAGGAAGAGAAAGAAAGATCGATTAATGAGTTTATTGATTGCAAGGCTAAACTATTGAATTTTGATGACAAAGAGAAATCATTGTAGAAACGCATGGTATTGGTAATGGAAAGTTTGAAGATTATGAAAGAAAAATTTGAGGAAATGGAAAAGAAATTACAAGATAAGGAGAAAGAAACTGAAAGTAGGATTATTCCCACTACAACTCAATCCAGTGAGAAATCTATAGTCCAAGCCATGTCACAGGTAATCATAAAATATTTAGAGGTAACTGGACTAAAGAATCAAAATAAAAAATTGGAGAACCTAGCATTGCAAAGTGAACGGGAGAGGAAAATTTTGGAGGCTAAATGTTGGGAGCTGCAAACTAAAAATGATAAATTAATAAAGCAAGTAACAAGGCAGTCAACCTTATAGGGAGCTAAGCATATCATTTGGGATGTGCTTATAACAAAAGCAACCAAGCTTTGGACTTATTTATATTACATTTTAGACAAGGAGATTGTGATGCAAGCATATAGACAAAGTGTCATGGTAGTGAATCAAGTCTTGAATAAAAAATCCAAAGACATAGCTCAAAATGCAATCATTTTTTTAAACAGTTTGATAGAGGAGGACATTAGGAAGGAAAATATTACAGATATGATCTCAACCATTACATGGGAAAGAAAAGTGGTGAGAAAATATCAACATTTGGATATAGTTCAAGCTAAAATTGATATTATGAATCACCAAATTAAGGAATTCATCGAACCGTTTAGTCCCTTGTTCAAAAGAGAACTTCCTTTAGTTTGGGAAGAGAAAGGAGGTATGTGGTCTCAAAAGGATTATAATGATAGATTGATTAGTTGCATACTAGATCACTGGCAGTTTGATGACATGCAACAATCCTTGTCTGGAAAAAAAGTGGTTGACAAATTCAATGGGGATTTTGAGATGTTGTTCGATTTCAAAGCTACAAGTGCTAAATCGGTATATTGTTTTTATGTGGAAAGTGTGGAGCTCAGAGTGTTGGTGAAGGAAATAGTCAATCTATATTTTCGAGATGTCGATCAATGGAATACCATTAAACAGTTTGGAAAAAAAATACAAATTGCACCAGTGAAGATACGAAGATCGTGGAGAATTTAAAGTTGATGATTATTTATTAGTTGTTTAGTTTTTCTTTAGAAGAAGTTATTAGTTAAGAAGTGTCGAGTGACACATGTAAAAGCAGTTAGAGCTATTTTTGGTAGTTATTTATATTTTCCACTCATGGTGTAATGTATAAGTACTTCTTCATTTTAAGAAAAAAGGGTTGGAACCTGTGATATTTTGTCTTATGTATTTTGAGATCCACCATTAATAAAATTAAAGAGTCTAATGGTGGCCTTTTGCTTAAAACTTCATGTTTATTTCGTAGTTACACTATGTTATTTCCTTTCCTATGTGCATGTCTTTCTTGTTAAACTTTCCATTACGTTTTCTTTCATATCTGGAATGAGTGTGTGATAGTTTTAGAATTCATATTGTTATGCTTTGGCTATTGTTTCATATATTCACCAATATTTCTTACTAAAGTTGATGCAGAATTCATCTCTTTGGTGCCTTGTAGTGATGGACTGTCCTTGTTTCTTCTTTATCACCATACAAACTATTTTTTACTGTGACCAAGTATTATCTTGCCTTTTTAGAATTTTCCCATGCAAACAGTTCTGCGATTTAAAAAAATATTTGTGACTCCATAGCACAATGAATACTTTCCTTGTTTCAAACATAAACACAATATCAATTTTTATTTTATTTATACATCTGACCTTGTTAAACAAACAATGAGATCCCTTACTGGGAAGAAAGAAGCCATCTTTCTTTCTTAATGTGGTTATGCTGTTACCTTGGGATCCACCTTCCACAACCTAGGTACATTCTGAGAGCTAACACATTGTACAAACTTTAGGATAATTTTTTATAGCCAAAAATGGATTTCATGAGGCTGATCCATGTGTCTGGAAGCGACACTCACTGCATAAGATATACCAGGTTGAGTATGATTCAAATAAAGAATAAATCCAACTATATTCCTATACAGTGTGTTGTTTACAAATGGAGTCGATTGCACTTCTTCAATCTTAAATGTCATGTCCCCACCCTTCTACTGGTGAGAGGATGCGGCTATAATGCTAACAATATGGGAAAACTAGCCCTATTAGTATAATAATAAAATTGCACTGAAATAAAAACACACACAGATGCATAATTATAACATACAGTGGAAGCCAACTACATCTTTTTCAAACATTCATAGCATTCAACATGTTCATCATTTATCATTAAGCAACAAATACCATTGTAGATATAAATAGGCAAGAGATAGACAAGAATACTTATCTTAATAGAAGCATGTCCTGCAACCAGCTACATCACTGCAACGTTCCAACCAAATATAGGCCAATGTGCTCATCAATTGCTCTATAACACTGCCACCTCTGAGCTGCGCATGATTCCACAAGTAATAATGGAAATACTAGCAAATTCACACGTAGCTAAGGATACACAAAACTTAGCAAAGCCAACAGAGTTGGGTTTATTAGGCTAACAAGGAGCTAGAAAGGTTGGCTGCTAAGGTAGTGAGATCAATCCTAGAGATATGGACACCTACACCAGAACTAGCCTAACTTCTAAAACATCCACACACACCCAACACAAGGAAGCATCCCCTTCTCTGCTACACAGTCCCTCGGGCTATGCCTTCCCTTCCTGTGCTATTCAGGGGGTGTAAAGAAGAAAGCCATCCTTTTAGCTCTAATTGTGAGGGTCCTACACACACTAGGTTTATCAAGCAGGCTCAAACCCCATTTCCACTCCAAAAATAGTTCAACAAAAATAGCAAAGGCATACACAACAATTTCCAGATATGGGATTGATGAAAATCGACTTGGGAGCCAAAAATGACATTGCAGATGGGTAAAACAACCCCCTTAGTAGAAATTCGAATTCTAGATTCATTTATGGCTCTAACTTGGCCAAAACAAACTCAATCTGCACCCAAATTCATGGATCTATTTCCCCCATTGATTGTACAACTCTGAACATGAAATTCCCCAACCATGGAGAGGTGGAAACAACATGAACACTCCCAGGAGTGATCCCAACCACTAGACATTAACAAACACACTTCCCAGCCCTATGGAAAAAAAAGAACACAATAGAGAATGTGAATGGTGAATTCCGGGAGCTCCAAAATTGTGGGGAATACCAAAAACATGAATGATTTCACACACATCAAGTTTTGGATGTCTAAGAGAGCTCACGTGAATGAAAAATGGGTGAGGAAAACATGCCAACATGAAATCATGGTAGAATGGCCTACATTTTTGGGTTTTTTCTTTCCCAAGGAGTCAAAATGTGTTTTCAAAAAACTGATGGCTTATCCAATTCGAATCTGGGTTGTCATACCTTGCTCATCCCATGCAATAACCAACCCAGCCAATTTATGGCGGTAATAAATGATTGGGTGAATGAGGCAAGAAAGGTAGTTGACAGTTTANNNNTAATCCCCCCCCCCCCCCCCCACCCCCACCACCTTATCCTTAGGAAATCACGACACTTCTCATTATTGTTGCATTGACATAGCTGGTTGTGGGTTTTTAATTAATTGCATATTTACATGATGATTTAATATCGCAATGTTCCTGGCTAGCATAAAATACCATCAGCATCTATTTAATCACCAGAACATAAAACGATAATCCATGGTGGGGATTTTTCCTATAGCTCCACACCATGATTAATTACAATATGTACATCATATACATTCAATGCAAACGGGGTCAAAACCAGGGTGTTACATTAACTACTGGAATAAAAGGAGTATTGCTTGGCTTGAAATCCTTCATGTTGGAATTGTTTAGAAATTATGAATCATACTTGGACTGATGTACATTGATTCCAATATCTTGAGAAATTGCAAGACCCAAAAATTGGCTCAACAATCCCAAATCTGTAATGGAGAAGGCATGGTTCAATGCAGCCTTCAAGGAGGAAATTTATTTCTTAGAAATTCCTATGATCAGAAGTTCATCCACATACAAAAAAATGATTATAATTGAACCATGAATCAGATTCAAATAGACATTTTGGATCAGACTTGCATCTACTATAGTTCAATGATAGCAAAAATCCATCAATCTTGGCATACCAAGCTTTGGGAGCTTGTTTTATCCCATACAATGATTTCTTCAACCTGCACACAAGAGATGGATTAGTATGAAAAACTTCTGGTTTCTGAATATATATCTCTTCTTTGATATTTCCATGTGAAAGGCACTTTTCAAATCCATGTGACGTACCTCTCATTTCCTGGAAGCTGCAATGGTCAAAACTAATCTTATGGAGTCCATATTTTCCACTAGTGCAAGGGTCTCATTGTATTCAATGCCTTGGAATTGGGAGAATCCCTTGGCCACTAAAATTTCCTTATACTTCATAGGAGAGCCATCAACATCAAAATTTGTCTTGAATACCCATTTGCACTTGACAAGCTTTCTCCTTGGTGGGAGATTGACTAATTCCCATGTCTCATTCTTTTGGAGCAAATGGTATTCCTATTTCATGGATGTTTGATATATTGGATATTATTCTTCTTCTTCATGTGTTTGTGAATATGATTCAACCATTAGATAACACTTCTCAACAAAGAAAGGGTCCTTGATGTTACAGCTGATTTTACCACACATGGTGGATCACACATTTACGGCCTTCCCTGTCCCTCTGCAGACTCTTTGGACCCCATGGACCATTTTTGTACCTTTGATGTTTCCAAGATCATCCTTGAAAACATGCATTATTTCCCATACGTGACTTTTAAACATATTCTCGCGTATATACACGGATGTGACCCTTAAACCCGCGTACATAGGGATGTGTGCAAAAGGTCAAATAGTTTTTGAGTTTTCCTTAATATGGAGCCAATTTACTTGTCTCTTGGCCTTCCATATGACTTGAGATTGCTCGGATTTGACCTTCCATTACCCCATTGAGGCACTATATAAGGAACCCTTTGGATACATTGAAAGGAGAGGAATTGAAGAGCAAGAAAACTATAGTCCATTATTTCTAGAGCTTATACTTGAGCCTGCATCCCTTTGTCCCTTGGAGAACTTTGTGTTCTTCCCAATATTTCCTTTGCTTGTGAGCTTGCTATCGAGAGATGGAGGATTGAAGTGGTGGAGGCCCAGGTGGAGGACTCAGTTTCTCTAGTTCGTAGACGTGCCGACAGAGGTTTCCATTTTTGTAATCTCTGATTTATATTAATAGAAATATATTTTCTTGTCCAATAATGTGTATTTAAATGAATATTGAATCCATGGATTCTTTTAAATGCTTATATGGTATTGATTATATATGCTAGAGTAGGTCTAAAATAATTATATAGCATGCTTGTCTTGTTTGCTGATTGTTGAGAGAGCAAATTTCTAATACAAGTGAGATTGGAAAAGCTCAATGGGGATCTACAACAAACACCCAGAATAAGGTATGTTTCGAGATCCTTTAATGTTAGATGATTAATTCTCTTGCATAGTGGGAAGGGATTGATTTCTATGGTTACTCTATCTGCTGTGGTACCCCAATCCATAGGAATTTTTTTCGTAACAGAATTGATCTCGCCTTTGTTAACGGTATACATCAATGACCGGTAATCAGACAATGGAATACTATGTTCGACCTCGACGCCTCTATTCACATAGTAGGACATGTACTCATAGCAGATTGTGTAGAAGACCTTTGAGATTAGTGGCATTTCATATATGCTACCTCCTTTATCGTGCTAGTGTTCATGAGATTCCATCTCTCGTGACTTGATTCCAATGTATGTCAGATATCTTCAGCCATTATGGAGATATTGATCCATTGCATATCTTCAGCTTTCATGGAGATCATGATCCTTTGTATATCTTCATCATGGATATTATTATCTATCTATATTGTACATGGTGATGACCACACATGTCATATTTTGTACCATTCCTATTCATGACCATTGTACTCTTGTGTATCCGGGACTGCTGTATGTACTTGCAGTCATGTACAAAGTTTGATTATTGTATTATACTGGTTGATGCCTAGTTCTTCCACCTGGTTCTTCATCACTCCACTTTTGGAATGGACTTATAATATATTTTGGCCATCGTATCACCCCTCTGACCTCACACATAATGGGGCATCTGTTACAGCTGATTTTACCACACATGGTGGATCACACATTTATGGCCTTCCTTGTCCCTCTGCAAAATATTTGGACCACATGGACCATTTTTTTACCTTTGATGTTTCCAATATCATCCCTAAAAACATGCATTATTTTCCATACGCAACTTTTAAACCTATTCTTGTGTATATACATGGATATGACCCTTAAACCCACATACATCGGGATGTGTGCAAACGGCCAAATAGTTTTGGAGTTTTCCTTGATGTGGAGCCAAGTCACTTGTCTCTTGGCCTTCCATATGCCTTGAGATTGCTCAGATTTGACCTTCCATTACCCCATTGAGGCACTATATAAGGAACCCTTTGGATACATTGAAAGGAGAGGAATTCAAGAGCAAGAAAACTATAGTCCATTGTTGTCGGACCTTATACTTGAGTCTTCATCCCTTTGTCCCTTGGAGCACTTTGTTTTCTTCCCAAGCTTGCCTTTTATTGTGAGCTTGCTATCGAGAGATGGAGGATTGAAGTGGTGGAGGGCCCAGGTGGAGGACTCAGTTTCTCCAGTTCACAGATGTGCCGACAGAGGTTGTCATTATTGTAATCTCTTATTTATATTAATAGAAATATATTTTCCTATCCAATAATGTGTATTTAAATGAATATTGAATCCGTGGATGCTTTTAAATGCTTATATGTTATTGATTATATATGCTAGAGTAGGTCTAACACAATTATAGATTGTTGAGAGAGAAAATTGCTAATACAAGTGAGATTGGAAAAGCTCAACGGGTATCTACATCAAACATCCGGAATAAGGTATGTTTCGAGATCCTTTAGTGTTAGATGTTATTTCTATTGCATAGTGGGAAGGGATTGATTTTTTTGGTTACTCTGTCTGTTTTGGTACCCCAAGCCATAGGAATTTTTCTCCGTAACACTTGACAGAAACGGAAATCTCAAATTGATATCTAGTTCTTCTAAGATCACTAGGATTCCCATCTAGTTTCCCACCTACATGAATGGTATTTTACGCCCAATTTTACCTTTTAGGTGTGTTGGGATATGTAATTAAATCATCATTATCAGGCATATAAGAATAAAAAAATTTATCATCCTCTTCACTTACAGTCAATGGTGGAGGTGGTGAAGATGACTCTCCAATTTCTGTTGTTGGCATAGGCTCTTCTTCAAACCAAACACTCCTTTCAATAAGGGATATTTGAGTTATCATTTTGATAATATTGTAACCTTTAGAATATTCATAATACCCAACAAATAGGAACTCTTGAATTTGGGGTTCCAAATACTTCCTCTTTTCTATTGGAATTCTAGCCCATGCCTTATAGCCAAATATCCTGAAATGAGAGACATCGAGTTTGTTCCCACTACAATATTTGAAAGGAGTGATTCCATAAATATTCTTATGAGGCAACCTATTTTGGATGTAGGATGAACGTTTCATAGCTTCAGACCAAAAATTTGGTGGCAAATTCTTAGACTCTATCATACAAGTAGCCATCTCCTTGAGAGATCTATTCTTCCTCTCAATGACACCATTCTGTTAAGGTGTTTATGGAATAGAGTGTTTCATTCATATACCTACATCTTCACAATATTTAATGAACTCAGAATTGGCATAATCACCACCATTATCATATATGATGATATTGAGTTTCCTTCCAGATTGGTTCTCAACCAAGGATTTGAAAACCTTGAAGAGGTAAAAAAATTCAGACTTATGGTTGAGGAAGTAAACCCAACAGTATCTGGAAAATTCATTATGAAGTTTATGAAATACTTGGATTGAATAATAGACATATGAGGAAAATGACTAGAAATGTAAGTATGGATGAGCTCAAGAGGTGCAAAGGTTTTTCCATGACTGAGTCTCTCATAGTTATGCTCTAGGTGTTTTCGTAGAATAAAACCCTAATAGACTCCTCTGGAAAACTTGATCTTTGGGAATCCTATGACCATTCCTTTGTCACACAAATATGAAATATACTTGTAATTTAGATGGCCAAATATTGTTGGATTCATTACCATGAGTGAGGAGAGCATAAGGGTTTGAGAAGGGCATGAAGTGTGAGAATTTGTACACTTTCAAACTGACTCTACCATTCAAAATATCATATATTTGAAATTATTGGGAGTAAAAACAATCTTATTAGGAGAAATAGTGTGGGTATTCTAATAGACTCACAAGAAATTAGTAGCAATACTTGGGACACACAAAACATTATTGAGGGAACCATGGACAAGATCTATACTACACTTTCCCTTACTTTCGGTTTCTGAGTTATCTCTCAACAAAATATTTGGACCATTTGAATCATAAAGATAGGAGAATACCTCCATTGTCAAAACCATGTGCCTTGAAGCTCTTGAATCAATGATAAATGAGGGATATCTTGCAGTGCTTGCAACCAAGGCATGAACTCTCTCCTTGTCTTCAAAAATTGATCCTCCTTCCTTCTTCATTGCGCCTTCGGGAATAGGTATGTTGTGTTTTTCCAAGAGTTGATTCAACATATCGATTTGTTTTTTCATGCAAGATATTTTAGGATGAAATCCATTACCCTAGTATGTGCGCTCACTCATTTCACCTTTACCTTTCTTCTTATGGGAGTTCTTCTTCTTGGAGTTTGAGGACTCCTCATGAGACTTGGACTTGTCACCTTTTTTATTAGGAGGCTTCTTATCCTTCTTCTTTGCTTTAGAATCCACCTTTTAATATCCACAAACCAAAGCTTGATATTTGGAAGGCTTGATGGTTCCCATCATGACCAATTTGTATTTATCTTGGGTCAAGAATTTCATGAAATATTCTAGTGAAGGAATCTTCCAAGTTCAAGCAATGAACTTTGTGTCGTGCAAGGTCGAAACAAATATTGAGTAGTTAGGTCCAATATTTGAAAGTATTTCCAAGACAAGTTGTTCATCTTTCTTTTTGATACCACACTATTTGAGCTGCAAAACCAGCAATTTGAACTTGGAGAAGTAGACTTGCCAGGATTCAAAGCTACTTGGATTCTGTTAAATGATCTCATTCTCTAGTTGATGTCTCCTTCTTTAATATATCTTCCTAAATAAAGTATGAATATTCTCCCATACTTCATTTGGTGATGCAAATCCATCAATATTGGAAATAAGGTATCTGTAAATGTTGAGACACAAGAGACCATACGCCTCATCTTTCATATTTTGCCATTTAATATTCTCTGCTGTTGCATTAGGCTCAACCTTAGTTTCCATAGTCACTCTTAGAGGAATTTTCTCCTCAGCATAATCTCCATCTATTCCTTCCATTCCAAGTAGTTGAATGGATTCAAGATGATATTGTGAGATTGATCCATTATTTAGCAACTCTGCCCTTGAACAGACAGAATGTGCACCTAGTGGGTGATTTTGATCTTGAAAAATTAATAGAGGAGGATAAAAATCTATATACCAAGGATTTGATACCATGTGTAAATTAATACCAATATTAGATCAATTGAACTCACAAAATTGCTAAAAAAATATTGCATAGATTCACTCAAAATGGAGATTGTTTGTGGTGAATAAAAAAAAATATCTTGAATAAGTTTACATTATCTAACCTTATGAAAAAATAGGCTGTCCAAAAATATAATTACATCAGATATTCCGATGCATAAACATGCCATTCGAATTAGCACAAAAGAAAGCTTACTAAACTAGTCAAAATCCCCCATAGGTCCATAAAACACTTTCCTAATCTGTCAATAATGTCACGAATAAGATGAATAAGTAGCATTAGCTGATAAGTGAATGAAAATGGACAAACTCATACTTTTATGAGAGAAAAACAAGTAGGGTGAGTTGTGTAAAAGACAAGGTAGGTACCTTAAAACTAGTTTTCACCGTTTTCCTTAAAAGATGTTGAAAAGGAAGGAAACTCTAGATAAGGTTGGAATGTGCACTTGGTAAACTAGTCAGTCTGATGGGTTGTTAGAATATTATCCTAGTATTTTCCAAAGCACTCCCAGAGGAATTTTAGGAAAGTTTGAACACAAAAATGAATGTGGATGCCAACTAGCCAGTGTAGAACTTAGGAATTTAACCAAAATGATTAAATTTTATATCCTAAGTATGGGGATGGGTTTTATTATTCTTACATAAACCAAGGCTAAGGGCTTGAGGAATGCAATAAAGGTAAGGTGAGGGGAAAAGGAGGGATAAGGAGGCTGCTACGCTTAGAAAGGGACTATTTTAGGGTTTTATGTTGCCCTAAATTAACCCTAGACTAACATGAAATGCAACCCTATATAACCCTAGATTCTATGTTTTGAATAGAGAGGATGCTTTGGGACAAAGGGGTAAGGAATTAAACCTAATCCTAGGGAATCTAAAGATGAGACTAACCTACCTCTTGAGAATCCTAACTTAGGTTTTACAAAAAAACCTAAATACTTAAGGCTCTAGCCCTAGAAGGACTCCTCTAAAGAATGTACTTATAAAAAGCAAGGTGAATAAAGTTTGATGAAAGTCCTACCCAAGAAAAAATGCAGCTCTAATGGCTACCATCCAATACATAAGCATACATCATTCATCAACAATTCGTAAAACGATATCAAGAAAAACCCTAGATACCTCTGTGTGCACATATTTAGCCAACAAATCATAGAATCACCTTTAGCAAGGGTATAGAACCAAAGAAACTTCAAGAATTTTCCATCAAAACTCAGAAAACATCTTCCTCAATAGGGGCGCATCACTTCAAAAGAGTCGTAGTAGGGTAAAATAAGTGTATAGTGTTTTTATCCCACTTGTCTTATGTTCAAATTAAGAGAGGAGAGATTTATTTATAGTCTCTCACACTCACTTTACAAAAATATCCAGAACGTCGTGCATTTAAAATTTCAATTTGAATTTTTAAATGTCAACTTAAAATTATAACAAAAATAATATAAAATAATTCAAAAATTGCCTAAAGTAGGCTACGTGGGGTATTTTTCCCCAAATTCCTCAAACTGCTAAAAATAAAAAAATCACTTCAAACAAAAGGATAGAGTGAACTAGAGGGACGGAATAATTCCCCATATAACCCCAAAAATTGTTGTAAATCCCTTAACGCCCTCCTCAAAGGTAGCAGTAAGGCCTGGGTGGAAGGATGACATCATTTGTGGAATAAGGACAAGGATAGAGTGTGTTAGTCAACTGAAGGACCATAAGGGTCTCTGAGGTGGATGTGAATTGAGACAAGGTCTCGTAACTGAAACAAATCCCATTGGTGCAAGAAAACAATGTGTGGGGTCATGTTACCCAATGATAAACCCCTAGGATCCCAAGACACCAACCCCAATAAAGGGTAATCAGCAGTTCCATTAAGTCATTATATTCCTAAAGGAAGGACCAAAGCGATACACCATTACTAACACAACAAAATAACACCGCTCCTAGTAAAACACTGGCCTCTCTCTCCCCGGGGAACATCTAAAGGTTTGTTGGGTATAGGTGTAGTGTAACACTAGATCCAACTAAAGGATGAGTGCTCTTATCATGAGTGCTCGAGAACCTATAAATAATGTAGTACCTGTATATTTACAAACAGATCAAGTACCCAAGGGGATTAAAATCATCATGAGCAAGACATTTCCATCCTACATTGCTCAAAATAATGAAATGCATCTAACTAAATCATGAAGGAACATCAAATGCAATGCAAAGGTAACAAAAATATTCCTATAATCAAACAAAACTAACCCTACCTACCCTAAACATGATAATAAAAACGGTGTAAGTGTAATCATACCACCAATATAACCAACAGAGTAGGAATTTCATACCTGATCTTTTACCTTTTTCTTTAGATACAATCCATGATAAAATATCATCAATGAAAAACCTTGTATTTACCAAGGTCTTCCTCCAGATAGGCGATGAAAACCATATGACTAGAAGATCCTGGAAACCTTGACATTGGTTCCATGGAGAGGGGTTTCTTTTACAATATTTGTTGATCCATACTTCCACTGGACTTATGGATGGGACATCTCCATCATACATTTCTATTGAGAATATTTTTTTTCTGAAACTGGTCACTAAATTTTGTGCTTGGGAGGCTATTAAAGTAGCAACTCACAAATATTGATATGTGATATGCAATCTATCCCTGTATCTACATAAGTAATTATTTGTATATACAATTATATCACTCCTATTTGTATCGATCATGATAGTATCCCAAATAATCCTTGAAAATTTTGAAAATTTCAGCTATATAATTCATACCTTCATGCTTCAAACAGAAAGATAAACAATAAATTCTATGACACTGAGAAATGAAAATCAAACCTGTCCATATACATGTCTCAATATTATTGAAATGAATCATTAAAGGCTTACCAAGAAAGGATAGAATGTACTAAAAAACTCCTACAATATTTTCTAAGGAAAACAACTGGGAATAATGATTTGGTCTCATCATAGATTGCAAATAATAGTAGGATTGAACCATTAGAATGGATGAAGACCCACTCAAGTTTGTATATGTATAATATGCCACACTTCTCTTAGGAAGACAAGACTAAACTAATTCATATAACACATCACCAGGAGAATGTTTTCCCAAATATTCATACTCTATATCATATTGAGGAATATGTTATGGAAATCATTCGTAACTTCTAGTGGTGCCTCACTTTCAACTATAGTGTCAAAAGGATTAATTCGTTGTTCATCATTAGAATCACAAGGAGATGCAATAATCATATCTTGTTGAACTGGGCCTTCACAAATTGTCTTCGATATACTTGCTTGAGGTGATAGAAAGTTCTTCATCCCAAATAGTGTCAAACTATGGCTCCATTTGATCCATATTAACTTCATCTAACTTTTATTCATAACTACAAATTCTAGAACAATACTACCAAGTCTCAAAGAATCATAGAGAGGTTGACCCATGAACATCCAATAATCATCGTCCCCGATAATTCTGTCATTCTATCCCAAAAAATATGAGATGTCATAAGAAATTTCTATGTGCTGGAAAGGAGAACTCACGCTTTCCTTTTATTCTTCAACCTATTCCACTAGGACTTCTGGATATTCATATGCAGGACATCAATCATACTCATCTACATGAGGATTTGTGCTTGAGATATCATTAGTTACATATTGAACAATATCTTCTTCAATTTGATCTTTGTTTTGGATTTCTTTACTGAAAAAGTTCATTGAATGTTCAACATGATTTATCCATTTATCTGGCATTGACCTGGATCCCAGTGGGTTCAAAACATTTCCACCAATTTTGCAAAGTATGATATCGTTCCTTTGCCTAGGCCCACAAAGCAAGAAAGATCCTTTTCTCTCAGGTGAATAATGAATGATCTCATGTAAATGTCTTCTTCTTATTTAGTACCATATTCTAGATCCAAAGTCATAAATCATTCAACATGATGCATGACATTCTCATGGTCACCCTTGAAGGAATTTCAGAATATCTCTGGTAACTCATATGAATGTCCTGGACAGTTTGATAAATCAAGAGGAGTGAAACCTAGTTCCATTTTTGCATCTATCGGATTATCAGGGTAGGACCATCCTATTTTTGGCCATTTCCCAAAGTATCTTCCCACATATCGTTGATCACGAAATTTCCTACATGTTCCTCCATATCCTGATTTGAATCTTTACTGAATGCATTGATCAACTTCCTAAGTGAAGAAAACAATTCGTGAGGAAATCCTTCATACCAATTCCTAACAACCAATTTGTCTTCCAAGTGGAGAGATATCACGAAGAGATTCATTCTGATGTCTTCATGTATAATATGTCTTGGTTGGAGAAATTTCATGAATTCCCAAACAAGTTCTACTGCACGGTACTTATATTCCTGAAATAATGGAAAAAATTATTTCCCGCCATCCTTAATGACATATTGGTGTGGTCTTTAATGACATACTTGTGTGGGTATCCCAGAATGCACAAACATCCAATATATTCATCCATAATTCTTAAGAAGATTCCATATCATCAGGATTTCCTATCATCATAGAGCACTTCTTTTATTTTTCTTTAGTTGGGGTCACTAGGAGAGACCTTCCAAGTTATATCAACAAATATCACAAAAATAATAAGCAAAACAAGGGTGTACCTCAGATAATGATGATTGAGTTCTTGTGGAGTCACTGGGTAAGACTTGCAATATTAGTCCTTGAAAATAATATTTTCAAAATACTAAGAAACACTTACCTCAATTTTTCTTACCGGATGTCGTTCTTTCCAAGGGCGTGAATGACTCTAAATCAACAGCTTCAAATTTTGAAATGGTCCTGAAGATGATGCTAGAATGTTACCGGATGAACTCGAATAGGTATTCATCTAAGACATATGAAGGAGGAAGCGAGTGCTATCACCTTAGTCACTTCCCCAAACTTCTTTGGAAGTCAAAAACTTCTAGTGGAGATCCCTAAATGCAAATATTTAAGGAAACTTAAACACCAAGTAACACCTTCTTTGAAAGAGATTAGTGATAAGTTCCTTAGTGGAGTTAGTTATAGGAATGAACAAGACATACTACATGCACAAATATGAATCTCATAAGTGCAAGTAGTAAATCAAATTTTAGGAAAATGTGGATGTCACTCATTACAAGGGTAGCCGATAGAAAGGATAGAAGCATTGAACTACAATGTTGACCAATACATCTAGAATAGCATTAGGTGTACTCATTCATCATCAATAATATAAATGCTTCTTACAGCAATGCTGGTATCAGTTAGCAGTAAAACATTCACCATTCAAACATATATTCATGTAACTGACAATTAGTATATCAACACTACACCAGTATATCATCCTTCAATATGACAGTATAGCAGAGATTACAATGTATTCATTATTTCTATCATGTATTTGAGTTATGTAATACATCCCTGTGCTTAGTAGCTTTAACGAATTCCAAAGGATAATTAAGATAACGATTAACAATCAATTTTGTATGTAATTATTCACCAATAGATAACTTATAAACAATACATATGTAACAACATTCAATGATAATTGTGTGAACAAAATACAATGTGATTTTTCTTCTCCAACAGTAGTAAGATGAAGTCATCTAGATGGATTAATTCCAAGAAGAGAGTGTGTCAGTCAGCTAAAGGACCAAGAGAATGTCTAAGGTGGTTGTGATGTGATACCAAGGTCTCACAATTGAAACAAAGGAGACCGGTGCAAGGAAACTAGGTGTGGGGTCATGTGACCCAGTTATCAACCCCTACGATCCCTAGACACTAACCCCAAGGTTTAAAATCCTCATAAAGGGTAGTCAACAATTCCATTAAGCCATACTACTCCGAAAGGAAGGACAAAAAGGCCCAACCATGACCACCATTGCTAAATAACACCCGTCCCAGTAAAATAAATGGCCTCTCTCTCGCTGAGGCACATCTGAATGTGCATTTGGTATAGGTGTAGTGTAACACCTATCCTTACCCCATCCTGCCTCCCTAAAATAGAGTTTGATGTTATTCTATCACACTATCTTCTGATTTGTGTACACAACTTCATTCTACTCACTAAGCTCTACAAGTGTTGTGCTTCACTATCTAATTTTCGCACTTCTAGATTTACTATACACTCTGCTTTGGTCTTGTGCAGTGGTTCTCTTGCTTCATCCTCTACTTTATTTATGCACACTATTCTGATTCAACATACTAGTATTATTTTTCACACTTCCTCAATTATATATACTCCTTTGGTTCTGCACGTTGTCCTCCACTCTGCTTTTCTTCTCTGGTAATCGACTCTCTGTTGTTTCATTTTTTTGGATCAACGATCCATTGATACCCCAATAATTCAAATATTTCAAATTTAGAATACTACATCATGTACACTTCCCAATGTACTTTAACATTTCCATCTCTCTCCTATTTATACTATTTCTCTTATTCTAGTCCAACTGCTTTGTCCACAAGTTGGGGTTCCTCTAAATCGGTGACACCCATTCTTCTTTACTGTTTGGTCAAGTTTCTTATTCTTTCATAGTGTGAAATTTTGTATCATTACTGACTTTGTTGATGTGGCGAGGTTTGTGCCCCAGAGGGCCATGACTTGGTGAGTCTTGCATACTAGAGTTCCATCACTTGGTGGGACTTGCGCACTGATGAGAGTTGCACACATATATTCTATATACTTCTTCAAACTATCTTCAAGTCTTCATACTTATTTCTTGGCATCATCATGATTCTTGTTTGACATCAATGACAACACCAAAGTTCAACAAGCTTTAATTTTTCCTACTTCTTCATTGAAATCATCATGCTTCTTATTGGAAGGACCTTTAGTCCTTTGTAATGGTCATCACTTAGTTAATGTGTATAATATTAATGAATTGTTAGTTGCACTCCAACCACATTCTCTATAAACAAATACCTATCAAGTGGAATAACATGATTAACTAAACATTATGTCCAATCTTGTTTCTTCTTGATAGTTTATTGTGCATGTGATTTAGTCTTTTCTCAGATGATGTGTTGAACCTACACGTTCAACATCATGGTATCATTTCCTTCCTCTAGGTGTTCTGGGTGACAATAATAGTGATTGGGGGATGGTTTGAACCTGCAATAAATTGTGAGACATAAAGAAACTTGGAAGAAAATATAAGGACTAATTGTGTGTCAGTGGGTTCAAGGAAGATTCTTCTTATGGACGGTGTAAAGAAATTATGTGTGTTACACCCAAACAATTGTCCTAATGCTCCAATCCCTTGATGTCCCTGGCCAAAATCCTCATTTGGGGCCTTTCTTCTCACTTGTAGGTAGTCTGACACACCTTGTTGACTAGGACATGGGGTCAGGTAGGCTTGACACCACTTGTTCACTAACATAAGGTGTAGGTGGCACCTGTCACATGACCACAAAGAACATCGATGCACTTATACCTCTTACAAGGAGCGTCAACAGTCCAAAAAGGGAAAAAAAGAGAAGATTTGAGAATCTTGTAAGAGAAAACTCTCATGGAGGATTATCCTAACTACTTGGGAGAGTTGGAATTCAACTTCCTAACCTCTAGGGATCACTCCCTACCTTCCTCTTGAAATATCTCATCCCATTTGGGATTCCTTTTGCCTATAAAAGAAAGCTATATGGGCCACATGATGGAGGGATGAAGAGAACATCCTTAAGCTGTTGGATTCAAGTCTAGTATAGGAGGCAAAGAGAGAGTGGTTGTGAGTAAGAGGTTGCATAGTTTGTAGTGTGCGTGAGTGAGACAAAGATCTTGTAAAAGTAAAGATTAGACATCAAGGCTTTGGTTGTAACTTTATTTTCTCATTTTTAATACAAAAATGTTTCCCTTTCCCATAAATGATTTATGCTAATATTGATTGTTTATTACTAGTTTCCTTGATCATTAGTATCGATCATTGATTTATCTTGTTGCTCTCATTTTCTTGTCTTGTTTTTGTGTTGTTTGGAGGTATAGTTAATCACACAATGATTTACAAAATAAGGACAACCTTCCACATTTAGGGTAAACAAATCTTGTCATTCAAGTAGACTAGTCATATAGGGAGAGGATACATTTATCTGTCCTTTTGTTCTAGACTTGCACCATGCAGGCTAGGGGAACAAACTGTGTCTGCACTGATTGAGATATTCCCAGTAAGAAAATTGGTGACTCCACTAGGAAGATCCAATTAAATATGGAGCAGATATAGTAAGATATTGAAATTTTGATGCAACTTTTGATTGCAAACTTGCGAATTTTTTTTCTTGCTCATTTATAGTTTTAAGGTGAGTGATCCACCTTACTACTCTTTCCATTCCCTTCTATGATGTGTGTTTTACCTCACTTTCATTCCAATTTGATCCACATTCATTTATCTTGTAGGTTATTAACCTTTTTGGTTCTCTAGATCTATTCATGCTCCTGGGTGAGATTGACATAGTGTCGGATACCTGCTGATGCTTTCTTCCTATCGCCACAAAGTGCCGATGATGCATGTCCTCCTTCAGCATAGTGCACCACTGGAACCTTTCAGTAGAAGACAAAAAGAGTCAAGTGACTCCTAGCACCTTGGTGCAGCCCTTCAGAGTGCACCGACGTAGGTCATCTCCAAATTTGAGGCTTGTCCTTCAAAAAAAAAAAGTGTTTTGTTGTTAATTTGTGTTATGCCTTATTGACAGGTCTGATAGTTTTTTTTATCTCATTCTTCCTCTTTGGATTTAGATCTCAAAATTTTGTTAGTAGGAAGTGTTGAAATTGAAAGTGTTGTGTGGATTTTAGTCTTGGGTTCATATTTTTTCTATTGATTTTCTAAAAATGATATTAGATTTGTAGGAAAGGAAAGTGTGTAGTTTATTACACTCCATTTCGTGTGATCTTTTAGCCTTTTATTTTTCAATTCACATCAAAAACGAAAAAAAAATTTCTTGTTTGCTTTGATTGCTTTTGGTTTGCATGAGTAATTCAAATATTTCTTTTTGCAATTGATTAAGAAATAATAGGCATTTATATGCTAGAAACTTCTCTTTCCTTTTCATATCATATATCTCTTAAGNCCGCCCCCGCCTTACTGATCCAGACCGTGCCCAAGTGCATGATGGGGACTACAGATGAATGAATAACTCGAGTACTGTTATGGTGGAAGCATATAAGAAGAACTAAAAAAGAAGGAAACACACTAGGTCTACAAGAATTATACACATAGACAATATGCAAGAATTCGAACAAATTTATTACTTCTGCTCCCTGAAAGCTGGAGGAATTAGATTATCTATATTACATTAATGTACATGCTGATATAGTATGATGAGATGCTTAGGTGACTACCCATTACGTTCAATTACAAAAGAAGTTATAACGGTTCAGAAGTTCAACCATCGTAGAGCATTTTTGTATGATGTATGTCAAGGAGGACCTGTCGAGGCGAACCTGTCGAATGAAAATGTCGAGACAAACCTATGAAAGGAGAACTTGTCTAATGAACATATTGAGGTGGACTTGTTGAAGGTGAACCTGCTGGCTACTGGTTGGGTCATTCCTCCTTCCTTAAGAAACAATGGTTTCCATTTTTTATTCGTTCAGGTGAGGAAACTTGTTGGCTACTTCAATAGAAGAGTACCATTTTCCTTGTGTGGGGAGTTGTCTAGCTTTAGCCACTTGAAACAAGGGGATGGATTTCATCCTTCTATGGCGTATGCATCATCTTATAATGGTGTTGTAAAGAAGAGGTTCCTGAACATCTGGATGGATGTCTTTGGGTTCTATTGTCTGCAAATCGTTCTATTCCAACAATGGTGCATGATATAGTCGAAGTAGATCTACATTGAAAACTGGATGTAGGCCAAGGCATGCAGGAATGTTAAGATGAAAAGAGTTTTCTCCAATCTATTTAAGGATACTATATGGACTATATCGCAAACGTTTCATCTTTCTGTATGGACCAGTGAAGGTCTCCTTCTTTATATGTAACCATACCTGATCCCCAATTTGGAATGAATGAGGGATGCAATGCTTATGGTGTCGAGCCTTAGATTTTTCATTATCTCATTACAACATTTCATGTGCTTTCTTCTGGATGTTGTAGATTTTATCTATAAACTTCAATGCTTTATCCACTTCTCGTCCTTTGAAGTCGATGTCATTCAACTATATCGAGGAACTTATTAATTCGATAGGCACTGAGGGTTGAAATTTGTAACAAATCTCAAATGGACCCTTGTCCATAGAGATGTGTTGAGAAAAATTGTATTTTTGTTGTATGTATGGAAGGATGTCATTCCATGTTTGACCATGCTTATGGTTGTACATGTGAAGCAATTGTACGGCTAAGCAATTTACAACTTTCGTATGTCCGTCTGTCTGTGGAAGGAAGGTTGTCGACAAAGAAATTTTCGTTTCGAGTTATTGCTAGAGATTTTTCCAAAAGGTGCTAACAAATATAGAATATATGTCGAAAATAATGGTCATTGGGAGGCCATAATGTTTCCACACATGTTCAAAGAAGATTTGAGCATTCTATTGTGTTGTCGTAGTCTTCTTGTATGGTATGAGTATAGCCATATTGGAAAATATTTCGACTACCACTAGTATCATGTCATGATGATGCTTGGTAGTAGGATATCCCATCAAGTAGTCCATAGAAATAGATTCCCATGGTATAATAGGAACTAGAAGAGGTGTCTATAGTCCTTGTCGTTGATTTGGCAGCTTAGCAATGGAACAAACCATGCACGATCGAATGTACTTGTTGACATCATATTTAAGTGAAGGCTAGTAGAAAGATTTTTGGAGGATAACAAGTGTTTTGTGACACCAAAATTTCCTGCAGTCTTTCTATAGTGCGCATCTCAAATGAGCATTTGTCGGTGTTGGGTCGGTCAGTACACAAATTTGTCCAAGCTTGTGTAGCAAGGAGTCCTTCAGGAAGTAGTCGGTAGTCGACAACTTGTCAGTCTGAAGTTGTCTATAAATTACAGAAAAATCACAGTCTACCAAATACAATTATGTCCAAGTAGTGGTGTCATAACCCTGCATACTCATCACTATAGACATTAGAGTAATGGGTGATCTGCTGAGACAACTGACTGTGGCATTGGATTTTCCTTTTCAATAATTAATCATCAACTGGAATTGTTGTAGGTAATTAATCCACTTGTGTTGTCGAGTTGTTTGTAGTTTCAATTGGGATGGAGTGAACTACAAAGGTTTATATTCAGTGAGGATGATCGTTTCCTTGCCAAGAATGTAGTGTCTCCATTGCTTAAGAGCTTACACAATGACGTATAGTTATTTTTCATACGTCGAGTACCTTCTAACTATGTCATTGAAAGTCTCAAAATGAAATGCGACTAGGTGACTTGACTGAGTGAACACTATGTCAAGGGCATAGTTCGATGCATCTGTATCAGTCTCAAAGGGCTTATGCAAATTATGTAACACAACTACTGGTGCAGTACAAAGCTTGTTTTTTATTTTTTCAAAAGCTTGTTGTTTTGTCGGTGTCCATTTGAAGACAGTTTTCCCATTTCCTTTCATCAACTCATTCAAAGGCCATGCAATGTGACTGAAGCCAAGTATGAATCATGGATAGAAATTCACCAAACCAAGAAAACTTCTTATTTCATGAATTTTTTAAGGAATGGGCCAATATTTGAGGATCTGTACTTTTTATGGGTTGACTTGAATGTCTGCATAGTCAATTACATACCCCAAATATTTGATGTTGGTCATCACAAATGAGCATTTTTCCATGTTCATATATAGTCAATGTTGTTGGAGAGTGTCAAATACTTGTCGAATCTATTTAACATGTTCTTCCCATGATCGACTAAAAAATTAAGATAACATCTAGAGAGACAATGACACATTTACCGATGAAATGTTGTAACACATTTACCGATGAAAGGTTGTAGAAGGTCATCCATATATCTCATGAAGGTTGCAGGTGCATTGGTTAATCCAAAAGGAATGCTTAACCATTCAGACAATCCTTCCTTAGTCTTGAAAGTCATTTTCTATACATCAGTGGACTCAATTGGAATCTAGTGATATCTCCACTTGAATTTGAGCTTTGTAAAGAACTTATAACCTTTCATATTGTTGATGACTTCATCAATCCATGGAAGAGGGTATATGTTCTTCACTAAAATTTTGTTGAGATCCCTATAGTCGATGCACATACGACAAGTCCCATATTTATTTGGAGCTAAGATGACTGGACTTCCACAAGGAGAGGAGCTAGGGTGGATATGACCCTTGTCAATCAAATCCTATATTTTCCTGTGTATCTCTTCATTTTTGAGATTGGATCTTCTGTAAAAAGATGCATTAGGTAATGAAGAACCATGAAAACATTCAATGGAGTGTTTTACTTGACAATGCAAAGGTACTTCATCTAGTGCTTGAAATCTATTCTGGTATTCTTCAAGAATATTGTCAATCTGTTCTTGTTGTCGAGAGTTGTGCTAGTCGGTGAGTCAAATCATTGTTGCAATATTCATGGAATGTTGAGGCTTTATCGTGATTAATGAAAACGTTTGAGCATGATTGATAATATTCTTTGTTTTTTTGGAAGACATCATAGCAACCGTTGATGTGGGTTGTCTCTCTACTATGCCATACCATCGATTTTGGATTTTGACAATCAACTTTTGAGGCCGTGAATGACATGTTATGTGTCGATCCGATAGGTAGGGTTTACCGAATAGGGCATTAGCTATGGAAAGCAGTGCCACATCATAGAGTACTTCATCTTCAAAAGGATTAATGAATTAGGTGAGCTTGCATTGGCATGTGATCCTTAGTTCCTGGACATCCTTCATCCAACCTATATTGTAAGGCTGAGGATGTGGAATGGTGACAAGACCTAATTTGTTCACAAGATCTTCAAAAATGAATTTCTTATGGCTACTATTATCCACAATCAGATGCAATAGATTTTTCTAAACCCATATCCATGTATTGAATATGCGCTCCCGTTCCTCCTCATCAATGATGGTCAAGTCTATCGGAGTGCTCGAGGTTGAATCCATGAGGGTTGATGCATCTGGATCAGATTCTACTAGGTTTCTGTCGGACAAGTCGGATGTCAAAAAAATTTCCAAAAATGTCTTCTGAGCTTTGCATTCTGACGTATCATGTCATTTTGAACTTTGATAATCACACCATTTCCGAGTAGGAGTTTGTTTGCTTCAATCCATCTTATCTTTCTGAAATTTCTTCTTTTGATGATTGGGCTTTGGCAAAGTCTGCTAAGAAGGGTTCTTGAACTTTTCAGAGTCGGCTGGAAAATTATTGTCAAATGTTTGACCTGTTGGCTTGTTCGTGAAACGTGCTTTTCCTTTATATTTAGTTTCAAACTTGATGGTACTATAATGAAATGCATCTGCAAGTGTGCTAACAATCAAAATCTCCATTTCTTGCTTAATGTACGTGGATAAACCACTGACGTACTTCAGGACAAGCAATTTCTCTTCTTCTTGGACGCCAAGTCTATCCATGAGTCGATAGAACTCATCAATGTAACTCTATATGGACTGGTCTTTCCATTTCCTTAGTTGCTGCCACTTCTTATACTATTTTCCAAGGTACTTGGGCAGGTAGAACTCCTTTCAAACATATTCAAGAAATTTTACCCATGTGTCAATTCGGTCTTCTTCTTTTTCCATCTTTGTCGATAGATTCTCCCACCAACAATGTACATAGTTTGACATCTTCAAGGATGCAATGGTGATCTTAGCTGCTTTGAAGAGTTGATTCACTGCATAGTAATATTCTATTTATTGTACCCAATTGTCAACGGATTTCATGTCAATATTGCCTTCAAGGTTCTGTATGTATAGATTCATTTTCACTTTGAAGGGACTTGTCAAAACCCCAAATTTTCACAAAAAAATTAAAATTTTGAAATACATAAAATGCTAAGATTGCTGTTTACTAACAACTAACGATAAGCAATAAAAGAAACAGTTACCAGATTTGTTTATACATAAACTCGATTATGCTAACTCAGCATTCTACTTTCAATACAAGGTTAGGTTTAACTTTTTTCAATATTTCTTCTTTCAGTTTACTGGTGCTTTTTTATTTATGACAAGTAGGTGGAACTGTCTTTGGATTCCAGGAATTACTTAGTGTTTTAGCTAACGCAGAAAGATTACTTGTTCTTAAAGGTTTTTACATGTATGCATGATTGAGTAACATCTTTAAAACTCATAAAGTATGCAGCAGTATTTCTAAATGCAAGTAATAAGCTTAATAACATAAGCTGATATTTTTCAACAACTTCTTTAAGGTAAAAATAGTTTGTTTTATATAGTTGTCCTTATAAGTGAAGTTCAGATGATTGAGCTTTTATTTTCTTTAATGCAAGTAACGACAGTAAAAATGCCTTCTATAATTTTAAACTTGTAATCTCAGCTGCTTGCTTACTTCTACTTTATTAAGCATAACTTGCATCTTATACTGATTGTACCTTGGGTTATTAAATATTATCACACCCTCTTATCTGTGTAATAAGTTGCTTGATATTTAACTTATGTAGTGACACTTACAGTCTACAACCATTTGACATTAATGTTGATGGATGTAAAGAAGTTAGTGTCTTTTTTCCAAGTAAACACTATTGTCTATAACTTTTAAGTCTATGTCGAACTATGATGTTCTATTGGTTATAGACTCGAGTAGGTTTGATCCCTTTTAGTTCTTACTATTCTATAATACTTTCCTTATATTAAGAATTATTGTCTACCAACAGTTTCTAAGTTAGATGTTTCTATAAAACATCAGCCTTTATCCTATGCTAAATACTAGCTAAGTTGTGGAAGCATGAAATCCTTCTACTATGTATAAGACATGGTAGTTACCAACAAAATCTCATCTTGAGAACAACCAAAGACTTATTAAATTCTAAACTCTATTAGACTAAGTAAAAGTATGTTGTAATACAATATTTTACCATGTTCTCATTCTTATCGTTTATTTCAATTGATCATTTTGTTTACATAAATATATAATTATGCCCATAGACATATAATTATGTCATTTAAATGAAATTCCTAAACAAGTCTAACAACTTTGACCTTGTAAAGAATTTATAAATCCTAGACTTTAAAGTGCTAGACAATTTATTTATAAACTCCATTAGAGATATGGGTTTAGAGGAGTTTAGCCCCGCGTTGATCTTAATATATATAAGAATATATTGTTAAATTGTTGTTCTAAGAATTAGATATTTAACTTGGTCTTTACGTTAACCAAATAATTATTATAAGAAAATGTGGATAACATAGAAACCATAATGATCATACTATAATAACGACATTGGTAGATGATTGTTGCAACAAATTGGATAATAAAATGTTTTAAGAGATAAGGGTCCTTGTTCTATGAAAAAAATATAGACAAGTTATATTAGTACCGAACTATATCATTACTATAGTTCGAAATGTCAACATTTTTGGTTCAATAATATCCATCGCCAAACAACCTCATGATCGATACGTGAAATGTGATTGGTGGACTTTATAAATTATTGATCACATAGTTTTTACATGTCTTGATTTGTGGATCATTATAAAAAACATTGTATAATATTTGCACGCAGGTGACTATATAGTTTGATCCATGCACCGTATAAATTTCTCCATTGGCACGTGGACCTTTCTTGTCCATGCAATAGTAATATAAAATCCTTGTAACCTTATTTCTTTTTCATTTCCTTCCATAGTTCTCGGTCCTTCAGGCCGCTCTACAACCCTTTTCATGGCAGCCATGCTACCTTGCTATTACTAACTATGCTCCGAGTCCTGGAATAAATTGATTTCCATCTACATTATCCGTTCTAAAACTCTTTATGTAATCTGTGTATCTTATCTCTGCAAGGTTTGTCGAGAGTCATGGCATAATATTTATGGCATGTGATAGGCTCCTTGTTCGTTTCCTCCATGGCTTTCCCTTGCAAAGATAGTTTATATAATTTGTTTTCTGTGGTTACAACACTACCCTAGTCATAGGGTTTGTGAAAATCATTTCCATGCCTTGCATTGTTGATGATAGCTTCATCTTTGCTGTCTACTTCTTGCTTGGCTATTGTGAGTGCCTCTTTCTTCTACTACTGTCAGTGGTTTGTATAAGAGTCTCTGGTTCCTCTGTCACTGCGAGAATGAAGACTTTGCTTTTTGTTTCGCTGGTGGCAGTGTTGTTGTTCCTTCGTGGTTCCCTAACCTTCAATTTTAGGTACAGTAACTCTTAGAACTCTTAAACTATATTTTTACTTCGGTTTACAGTTCTAAAATATATTTTAAATAACTTAGGTTTTCTGCTTGCAGGTGACCGTTCGTTCGTTTCGTGGCATTGATACTCTAAGGAAAGATCAGGCACTCTGGCTACGGGTAATCCCTGGTTAACAAATGGTATTCCCTACTTGTGCAGTCTTTAAGGGACAGTTTCCAGTTGATAGGCTACGGCCTGGTTGTTACCCTTTTTGGGTTACTGCTCTTCAGATTTCTAGTTTAGTTTTTGCTAAACCCATGGTTCCAGCAAGGTATTCTGGCTCAAGCCGTGACTTGTAAATGTTGTTTACTTTTTTTTTTGTACAAAGTTATTTTAATAACTCTCGTGGCCTAACATGCCATATACTTTTTAGTTCTAAAGCATAGGGATTTTCTCTTTGAGCTCGAACTCAGTTAAATTTTACGCTCTTAAGGTAATTCCGTATATTAGGTTTTTTACCCTTATTCGCCTGTATAAAAAAATCTTGTTGCTGTATAATGTTTATCTGGAATTGATGGTATTGTTAGTAGTTTAACCTGTTATCCCAACATGCTTTTAATTATTTAATTACAAGCTCAGATATTCGAGTTAAGTTACTTGTAGATGACCTGTGTGTAAAATAATTTCTTTTATTTATTCTTTAAGTTTTTAGTTTAATAATTAATGTATTTAATTATTATTTCAGATATATAGTATTTTATATTACCCTAGTTAGCTTTTCACTAGCCTTAAAGGAGTGTAATAATCTACAATGGTTTTGTTGTTAAATAACAATTACTCCAAATAATTGTATTATCGTTTTACATAATTGTTATTTGCAAATGTAGTTGTTATTAGAGTTTCGACCCTATACTTTCTTTTACAAGTAAATTGGTTTATAAAAGTTAAAAAGAAATAGATCTTTTATAAATAACTTTTATTAAATATTATTTACCACCGTAATCTAGTTGTTTTATTAAATATAATACATATAGGTTTATTAAAGTTCTTTGTTCATATGTTCTTCATCTATGTATTTAATTTATTTATAGAAATTAATTAAGCTAGTAATACCCTACTTGAAATATGAACATTTGTAGATATAGTTAGTTATTATGAACAGTAAATAAACTATGTATATCATACTGTATTCTTTCCTTCGCAGAATAAAAATTGTAAGTGGTTTATCTAAGTTATTTCTTCTGCCTCTCCTACAGGTTAATAATATAATTTACAAAATGAAGTATTGTGTAAAAGTGAATACTTAAATACTTGAATAACTTATAATTATAATAACCTGCTATCTGTAAAGTATTATGACTATTTATTTTCTATCATTCTTACAACAATAATTATGTTTAACAATAAACTTAACTAACAGGATATTGTTCTTCTCTGATAACAACTACATATAGAAATAGATTACTGCATAATACATCAATTCATTTCAGGTTTCCAACATATCCATCATCTATCTAAATACACTGCCTGTGCTGGAGTATGGTCTGGTCCACTCCAGATGTGGAAAAACACAGGTTAGGATTATTTTTCATCAATTACAGATTCAATATTTCAAATAACTAAAAGATTACCATCTCTATTAGATTACTACTAAATATTTAACCATTCATTAATTAGTCAGTATCACATATAAAATGTTAACACAGTAAAATAAAAGACTGGAGAACCTGTTTAAGCTAGACAACAACACCGTTGGGAGGCCATTCCTCCCTACCAACTCCTGGAGAGTGCTCAAACAGCATCTCCTCAGGACCCCCGAGCCTGTTCCTGGTCTCCTTGGCTAAGAACTGGTGGAGAAAGCAAACAAAATACTAGTCCAATGACTCAGTAATAACTATGCACTCAATAGTAAGATCCTTAGCTGAAAAGATACACTAGATCTCTTTCTGCAGTTAACCCCTCAAACACCTTCCACAAATTCCCTTGCCATTGAAATATTTTGAAGTACATTCACCTAAATGATCCCCCCTATTGGAATGATCAGCCTCAGCTCTCTTCAATGGGCATTTTTATAAATATTGCCTAGGTCTTTTGGGTCAATTTACATTAACTGAGCCACCTCCTCTGATCCCACTTTGTTGGGGGATCATGACCCCAAATGTAGGGAGGTTTCCACCTGCAACATTGGAAGTGTTTGAGGATGCTTCCACTTGTCTATTTGCTCTCCACCCAGTCTCCTCCACCAACTTGACCAGTAAACACTCTTTTAACAGCTCTCCCAAGCTGTTGTCTCCATTTTTATTTATTTATAATTGAAATATTTAGAATTACATTCAACATCTTTGACTCTGCTAAGTCATCAATTACAACTTAGCATAAAATTTAACATATTTTTTTGAAATAAATCAAATATGATAATATTATTTTTACAAAATTGGGGCATGTGACATACACACCCCCTTAGAATATAACACCGTCCTCGATGTTATTTATTCTCCATCCTTAGAATTCCCCTAGAATAGAATTGGATATGCATCTTGCATATTACTTTCCAATTCCCAGGTGGCTTCCTCTAGAATAAGGTGCTTCTGTTGCACCTTCACTTATCCAATGGTGCGGTTCTAGAGTGGGATCTCCCTCTGCCCGAGGATACAGTCCAGTTCCACCAGAAAATATCCTTCTGGTTCCACCTGTACATCATTCTAGTTAACGACATGAGTAGCATCATGAACATATTTCTTTAATACGGAAATGTGAAAAACATTATGTACTCTTAAATTAGGTGGTAATGCTAATTGATAAGATACTTCTCCAATCCTAAACAGAATTTCAAATGGACCACAGTAACGAGGTGCCAATTTTGCACAACTCCCCAATCTCAGAGAGCTCTTTTTAGACATTACCTTGATGAACACATGTTCACCTACCTGAAACTCCTTTGGAGTTCTTTTTAAGTCTGCTTGACTTTTCTGTCGATCCTGTGCCACTTTCAGATTTCCCTGGACTTGTTTTACAATTTCTTCCATTTCTTTTAACAGATTAGGACCTAATACCAATCTATCCACTGCATTACTCCAAGAGATAGGAGTGTTACATTTTCATCCATATAAAATTTCAAAAGGACTAAATCTGGCTGATGTCTGATAATTATTATTATAAATAAATTCTACCAGATGTAAATAATCCTCCCATTTACTTGGCTAGTCTTTCACATACATTCTTAATAGATATTCCAGTACTTGGTTCGCCCTTTCAGTTTGTCGATCTGTTTGAGGATGGAATGAAGAACTAAAATTTAATGTAGTGTTTAACCCTTTAAACAAAGACTTCCAAAAGTTTCCTGTAAATTTAGGATCTCTATCTGAGATTATGACTTTTGGTACTCCATGCAATCAGAAAATATGTTTTAGAAAAATATCAGCTATGTTTGCAGCTTTATAAGTAGTTTTAACAGGTATAAAGTGAGCTACTTTGCTTAACTTATCAACTACCAGCATGATAGAATCATTTTGATTTTGATTTCTAGGCATCCCAGTAATAAAATCTAAACTAATTATTTCCCATTTCTAGCTAGGAATGGGTAATGGCTGAAGCAAACCAGCTGGGTGTTGATGTTCAGTTTTTACCTCCTGACATTCAAAACACCTAGCAATATATTCTGCTACTTCAGTCTTCATATTTTTCCAAATATATTCTTTTCTTAACATAGTTATAGTATTTTGATAACCTGGATGAACTGAGTATGGAGTTTTATGAATTTCATCCAGAATTAACAGCTTAACTTTAGGTACGTTAGGTACATATATTCTATCTTTGTACAGTATAAATTCTTTTGCATTTAAACTGTAATCTTTACTTACTTTTTCTGTTGGATTTTCTCTAGTTTTTTCTTGCAAATTCTGGTAAATTTCATCATGTTCTATTCCTTATTTAAGCTATTCATCCAAATCTATAGCATAACTGCTGATAGCTGCTGCAAAATTCAGGCTTGCATTCCTACTCAATGCATCAGCAACTTTATTTTATTTGCCTTTTATGTGCTGAATTTCAAAATCATACTCGCTTAAGCAAGCTATCCACCTAGCTTGTCTGGCATTTAGATTAGGCTGATCTAACAGATACTTCAATCCTTTATTATCAGTCATTAAAACAAATTTTCTTCCAATTAGGTGATGTCGCCGCATCTTAAAGGTGTGTATAACAGCTGCTAATTCTAGATCATATGTTGCATAATTATTTTCATGAAATTTTAACTTTCTAGACTCATAGGCAATAACATGCCCTTCTTGAGTCAACACACTGGCTAAGCCATCATTACAGGAGTCAATGCACACTACAAATTATTTATTAGGATTAGTTATTCTTAAAATAGGTGCACTGGTTAATAAAGTTTTTAACTTTTTAAAGCTTTCTTCACATTGTTTATTCTAGTTGAACTTCTTTCCCTTCTTCTGCAAGGAAGTTATTGAATTTGCGATCCTCGAAAAACCTTAATGAACCTCCAGTAGTAACTGGTAATGCCCATGAAAGATCAAACATCCGTCACATCCTTAGGAACCGACCAATCTTCAATTGCCCTTATCTTTTTAGGATCTACTAAGATTCCTTCCTTGGTCACCACATGACCTAAGTACTGAATTTTATCCTTGAAGAAATCACATTTACTAAACTTTGCGAAGAGTTGATAATCTCGCAACTCTTGCAAAACGATTTTTAGATGTTCTTTGTGTTCTTCTTCAGTTTTTGAATAAATTAGAATGTCTTCGATAAACACGACCACAAACTTGTCTAAATAATTATGCATAGCGTTGTTTATCAAACACATGAAAATAGCTAGGGCATTGGTAAGCCCGAATGGCATTACCACAAATTCGTAATGACCATATCTAGTTCTGAAAGTTGTCTTAAATATGTCTTCATCTTTAATCCTTACTTGATGATATCCAGACCTTAAATCTATTTTTGAAAACACCGTGGCTCCACATGGTTGATCAAACAGATCATCTATGCAGGGAAAAGGATATTGATTTTTGATGGTCATCTTATTTAACTGACGGTAATCAATGCAAAGTTGCATGGTTCCGTCCTTTTTCTTAACGAAGATGACAGGTGCCCCCCAGGGAGATACACTAGGTCGAATATACTTTTTATCAATTAGTTCTTTTAATTGGTACTTTAATTCATTAAGTTCCAATATGTTCATTCGATAAGGGGCCTTTGAACTAGGTACTGCACCCAGTACTAGTTCAATGATAAAATCGAATTCCCTTTTCGAAGGTAGTCCCGAAATTTCTTCACGGAATAGATCAATATATTCTTTTAAGACTCGTATGTCTTCTACTTTTAAATTATCTTTTTTAATTAGACTTTCTTCATCAGTTATTGTTACTGCATAATCTTTACATCCCTTTCTAATAGCTCTTTTGAGCTGTAAAGCAGAAATTTGCCTTATAGTGGTTTTTCTAGGAATTCCTTTTACATTTACCAGTTTTCTGTCACTGTTTAAACATGTGAAGGTTTTATCATAACAATTTAGAATTACTCTATGTTGTTCTAACTAGTCCATACCAATCAGCAAATCATAAGAACCAAGAGGCAATACATTAATCTTGACAACAATTTCAAAATGATCCATAACTACTGCACATTCTTTTACAAAAAAAGTTACCTTTCTTTTAGCACCAGTGGCTAACTGAACCAACCAAGAATTCTCAAATTTTTCAACAGATAACTTACATTTTTCTACTATTTTAGGTGCAATATAACTGAGACTAGCTGCTAGATCAATCAAAATAGTTAGAGGGGTCTGTTTTATCATACCTTCTACTTCCACTATGGAAGTCTGATATTCTACTTATCGATTCTCCAAGGCTACGTTGATTCTGGGCATGGTCCTTGTTAGTTCCCTAACGGTCATCTCCTCCTGTATAGTATGAATTTTGCTAACAGTCTTCTTCCGATTTGGACAGATTGAAGCATAGTGTGGGCCATTACACTCCCATCACTTGATAGGCTCTTTGTGCTCAAAGTTCTTGGTAAAATTTCCATGATTATTTGCAAATTCCTTAACTTTAGAATTATTCTGATTGTTGGGTGTATTGTTCTAATTTCCTTGGAAGTTATTGCTATTAGGGTAATTTCTGGCCTTATTGTTCTTAGAATTTTTGTTGGGCACAAAATCCTTCTTCTTTTATTCATACTGATTATTATTTTTCTTAGCCTTCCAATTGGCCAAACTTTCCTTCTTCCGATTCTGCTCAAAATAGAAGTTAGATTTTCTCATAGCTTCTTCCAAGGTATTTGGGTTATCATATTCAATCCTATCCTTAATATGATAAGGTAGATAGATGAGGAATCGTTGTACCTTTGGTTTCTCATCTACAAGGTATGGTACATACCTAAGTAGACTTAAGAATTTGTTATTCAGATGTTTCATTGTCATTGATCCTAACTTCAGCTCATAAAATTCTTTTGCCCTCTCCTCATAATACTACTCAGACAGAAATTTCTTTTTAAAATTACCTCTTGAAGGTACTCCAGTTTACATTTTTCTCTTTTATTCCCTTAACTCTTTTCAAATCCTGCCACCAAATGTCAGCCTTTCCTGAGAGGTTATAAATAGCCATTCTAGCCTTTAACTAGTTAGAATAGTTATATATTTGGAAGTACTTCTTCATCCCGGATAACCAGGATTCAAGTTCCTCCCCCTTCTTAGTCTCTCCATTGAAGGTTGGTGGTTTTATATTTTTGAATTCCTCGAAAATCTCCTCCTAAGTTTTGTATTTCCTCTTCTTAGTGTACCAATTATCATCACTACGGTCACTAGTAGAATGGTAATTTCATTGTTCACCAAACACCTCAGAAGATGAACTACTTTGAGTTTTAGTATGCTTCATCTTTTTAGATTTACGTTGATGACTTGTATCCTCTGATTCTCTTCTTCTAACCCTTCCCTCAGTTTGAAACTTTTCAATTAGGATCTGATTCAGCTCTTCTTGAGCCCTCAGAATCCTTTCATTTTCTCGCTTTACAGACTCCATTTCTGATTTTAGGTATTTTATAGTTTGTAACAGTTCTGATGAATTGGTAGTTAAATACTTTGGTATAGGATCTCTTGGTAAATTTCCTGGTTCAGTAACTGGAGATTCCTCCTTTACATACTCTTCCAGCCTTTCCATACTTGTCTGTTAGAATTTCAGAAAACAATTCTCTATTGAATAACATTTAAAAGAAAAAAAAATACGTCAGCATAATAATTCAGTTTATTGTTTCCTAAAAGATAGTTGGGATTCATCAAGGCCTAGTGTTTGAACCTTGTGCTCTGATACCACATGTCAAAACCCCAAATTTTCACAAAAAAATTAAAATTTTGAAATACATAAAATGCTAAGATTGCGGTTTGCTAACAACTAACGGTTAGCAATAAAAGAAACAATTACCAAACTTGTTTATACATAAACTCTATTATGCTAACTCAGCATTCTACTTTCAATACAAGGTTAGGTTTAACTTTGTGCAATATTTCTTCTTTCAGTTTACTGATGCATTTTTATTTATGACAATTAGGTGGAACTATCTTTGGATTCCGGGGCTTACTTAGCATTTAAGCTAACTCAGAAAGCTTACTTGTTCTTACAGGTTTTTACAGGTACGAATGATCAAGTAACATCTTTCAAATTCATAAAGTACGCAGCAGTATTACTAAATGCAAGTAATAATCTTAGTAAAATAAGCTGTTATTTTTCAACAACTTCTGTAAGGTAAAAACAGTTTGTTTTCTAAAGTTGTCCTTATAAGCAAAGTTCAGATGATTGAGCTTTTCTTTCCTTTAATGCACGTAACGACAGTAAAAATGCCTTCTATAATTTTAAACTTGTAATCTTAGCTGCTTGCTTACTTCTACTTTATTAAGCATAACTTGCATCTTATACTAATTGTACCTTGGGTTATTAAATATTATCACAACCTCTTATCTGTGTAATAAGTTGCTTGAT
Organism: Pseudotsuga menziesii; assembly: GCA_001517045.1. Lineage (NCBI taxonomy): Eukaryota > Viridiplantae > Streptophyta > Pinopsida > Pinales > Pinaceae > Pseudotsuga > Pseudotsuga menziesii. The sequence continues at coordinate 77,850 of LPNX011210800.1, read as the reverse complement.
ATTTAACTTCTGTAGCTACACTTACAGTTTGCAACCATTTGACATTAATATTGATGGATGTAAAGACGTTAGTGTCTTTTTTCCAACACTATTGTCTATAACTTTTAAGTCTATGTCGAACTATGATGTTCTATTGGTTATATAATTGAGTAGGTCCGATCCCTTTTAGTTCTTATTATTCTATAATACTTTCCTTATATTAAGAATTACTGTCTACCAACAGTTTCTAAGTTAGATGTTTCTATAAAACATCTTCCTTTATCCTATGCTAAATACTAGCTAATTTGTGGAAGCATGAAATCCTTCTACTAGGTATAAGACATGGTAGTTACCAGCAAAATGTCACCTTGAGAACAACCAAAGACTTATTAAAGTATAAACTCTATTAGACTAAGTAAAAGCATGCTATAATATCATCTTTTACCATGTTGTCATTCTTATCGTTTATTTCAATTGATCGTTATGTTTACATAAATATATAATTATTCCCATAGACATATAATTATGTCATTTAAATGAAATTCCTAAACAAGTCTAACAACTTTGACCTTGTAAAGAATTTATAAATCCTAGACTTTAAAGTGCTAGACAATTTATTTATAAACTCCATTAGAGATATGGGTTTAGAGGAGTTTAGCCCCATGTTGATCTTAATATATATAAGAATATATTGTTAAATTGTTGTTCTAAGAATTAGATATTTAACTTGGTCTTTACATTAACCAAATAATTATTATAAGTCAATGTGGATAACATAGAAACCATAATGATCATACTATAATAACGACATTGGTAGATGATTGTTGCAACAAATCAAATAATAAAATGTTTTAAGAGATAAGGGTCCTTGTTCTATGAAACAAATATAGACAAGTTATATTAGTACCGAACTATATGATTACTATATTTCGAAATGCCAATGTTTGTGGTTCAATAATATCTATCGCCAAACAACCTCATGATCGATACGTGAAATGTGATTGATGGACTTTATAAATGATTGATCACATAGTTTTTACATTTCTTGATTTGTGGATCATTATAAAAATCAATGTATAATATTTGCATGCAGGAGACTATATAGTTCAATCCATGCACCGTCTAAATTTCTCCATTGGCACATGGACTTATCCTGTCCATGCAATAGTAATATAAAAGCCTTGTAACCCTATTTATTTTTCATTTCCCTCCATAGTTCTCGGGCCTTCAGGCCGCTCTGCAACCCTTTTCATGGCAGCCATGCTATGTTGTTGTTACTAACTATGCTCCGAGTCCTGGAATAAATTGATTTCCATCTACATTATCCGTTCTAAAACTCTTTATGTAATCTATGTATCTTATCTATGCAAGGTTTGTGGAGAGTCGTGGCATAAGATTTATGGCCTACAATAGGTTCCTTGTTTGTTTCCTCCATGGCTTGCCCTTGCAGAGATAGTTTATATAATTTGTTTGTTGCGGTTACGGCACTTCCCTAGTCATAGGGTTTGTGAAACTCATTTCCATGCCTTGCATTGTTGATGACATCTTCAACTTCGTTGTCTGGTTCTTGATTGGCCATTTTCCATGCCTCTTTCTTCTACTGCTGTCAATGGTTTGTATAAGAGTCTCTGGTTCCTCTGTCACTGCAAGAATGAAGACTTGGATTTTTGTTTCGCTGGTGGTGGTGCTGTTGTTCCTTCGTGATTCCCTAACCTTCAATTTGAGGTACAGTAACTCTTAGAACTCTTAAACTATATTTTTACTTCAATTTACAGTTCTGAAATATATTTTAAATAACTTAGGTTTTTTGCTTGTAGGTGACAGTTCGTTCCTTTTGTGGCAATGATACTCTAAGGAAAGATCTGGCACTCTGGCTATGGGTAAGCCCTGGTTAACAAATGGCATTCCCTGCTTGTACAGTCTTTAAGGGACATTTTCCAGTTGATAGGTTATGGCATGGTTATTACCCTTCTTTGGTTACTACTCTTCAGATTTCTAGTTTAGTTTCTGTTAAACCCATGCTTCCAGCAGGGTATTCCGGCTCAAGCCGTGACTTGTAAATGTTGTTTACTTATTTTGTTTGTACAAAGTTATGTTAATAACTCTCACGGCCTAACCTGCCATATGATGTTTAGTTCTAAAGCATAGGTATTTTCTCTTTGAGCTCAAACTCAGTTAAATTTTACACTCTTAAGGTAATTTTGTATATTAGGGTTTTTACCCTTATTCGCCTATATAAAAAAATATTGTTGTTGTATAATGTTTATCTAGAATTAATGGTATTGTTAATAGCTTAACCTATTATCTCAACATGCTTTTCATTATTTAATTACAAGCTTAGATATTCGAGCTAGGTTACCTGTAGGTGACCTGTGTGTAAAATAATTTCTTTGATTTATTCTTTAAGTTTTTAGTTTAATAATTAATGGATTTAATTATTATTTCAGATATATAGTATTTTATATTACCCTAGTTAACTTTTCACTGTCCTTAAAGGACTATAGTAATCTACAATGGTTTTGTTGTTTAATAACAATTACTCCAAATAATTGGATTATCATTTTACGTAATTGTTATTTGCAAATGTAGTTGTTATTAGGGTTTCGACCCTATACTTTCTTTTACAAGTAAATTGGTTTATAAAAGTTAAAAAGAAATAGTTCTTTGATAAATAACTTTTGTTAAATATTATTTACCACCGTAATCTAATTGTTTTATTAAATATAATACATATAGGTTTATTAAAGTTCTTTGTTCACATGTTCTTCATCTATGTATTTAATGTATTTATAGAAATTAATTAAGCTAGTAATACCCTACTTGAAATATGAACATTTGTAGATATAGTTAGTTATTATGAACAGTAAATAAACTATGTATATCACACTTTATTCTTTTCTTCATAGAATAAAAACAGTAAGTGGTTTATCTAAGTTATTTCTTCTGCCTCTGCTACAGGTTAACAATATAATTTACAAAAAGAAGTACTGTGTAAAAGTAAATACTTAACTACTTGAATAACTTATAATTATAATAACCTGCTATCTGTAAATTATTATGACTATTTCTTTTCTATCATTCTTACAACAATAATCTGGTTTAAACAATAAAATTACCTAACAAGATATTGTTCTTCTCTGATAACAACTACATACAGAAATAGATTACTGCATAATACATCAGTTCATTTCAGGTTTCTAACATATCCATCATCTATCTAAATACACTACCTATGCTGGAGTACAGTCTGGTCCACTCCAAATGTGGAAAAAGTGACAGGTTAGGATTATTTTTCATCAATTACAGATTCAATATTTCACGTAACTAAAAGATTACAATCTCTATCAGATTACTACTAAACATTTAACCATTCATTAATCAGTCAATCTCACATATAAAATTTTAACACAGTAAAACAAAAGATTGTAGAACCTATTTAAGCTGGACAACATTAGCATTGGGAGGCCGTTCCTCCCTACCAACTCTTGGAGAGCGCTCAAATAGCATCTCCTCAGGACCCCCGAACCTGTTCTTGGTCTCCTTGGTTGAGAACTCATGGAGCAAGCAAAAAAAATACTAGTCCAATGACTAAGTAATAACTCTACACTTAGCAGTAAGATCCTTCAGCTGAAAAGATGCACTAGATCTCTTTCTTTAGTTAACCCCTCAAACGCCTTCCACAAATTCCCTTTCCATTGAAATCCTTTGAAGTACATTCACCTGAATGATCCCCCCTCTTGGAATGATCAGCCTCAGCTCTCTTCAATGGGCATTTTTATTAAGATTGCCTAGGTATTTTGGGTCAGTTGTCATTACTTAAGCCACCTGCTCTGATCCCACTTTCTTGGGGGATCATGACCCCAAATGTAGGGAGGTTTCCACCTACAACACTGGAAGTGTTTGAGGATGCTGCCACTTGTCTATTTGCTCTCCACCCAGTCTCCTCCACCAACTTGACCAGTAAACACTCTTTTAACAACTCTCCAAAGCTGTTGTCTCCACTTTTATTTATTTATAATTGAAATATTCAGAATTACATTCAACATCCTTGACTCTGCTGAGTCATCCATTACAACTTAGCATAAAATTTAACATATTGTTTTGAAATAAATCAAATAAGATAATATTATTTTTGCAAAATTGGGGCATGTGACAAGACTGATTTTATCGAAGTGAGGTCGCATCAAGGATTCCTTGGATTTCGAAGTGACTCTCATGAGAATATCATTGAACTGGGTGAATAGTTCAATTCATTTGCGAGCCATTTATTTTTCTATGAATTGTTTTGTCTCGTCAATTTCATGTCTATAGTCTACTTCTTCTGCCATCTTTTCTTAAGTCGAAAGAAGTGTATGCTTGTGTTGCTGAGTTTGTGAGCGTGTTTGAACAAGAATAAGTTAAATAAATTTGATGGAATTTCTTATGTAACTTAAGCACTGAACAAGATCTTTCTTCGATACCAATGATCCATACCATGCCTAGGTGCACACTAGGGACAACAGTCGACTGAATGAGTCGATTATTGTTATGGCAGAAGCATATAAGAAGAACCAGCAAAGCAGGAAACACACTAGGTCTACAAGAATTATACACATAGACAATATGAAATCATTCAAACCAATTTATTACTTCTACTCCTTGAAAGATGGAGGAATCTGATTATCTATATTACATTAGTATGCATGCTTAGATAGGATGTTTAATGCTTGGGTGACTACCTGTTAGGTTCAGTTACAAAATAAATTATAATGGTTCAAAATTGAAACCATGGCAGAGCCTTTTGGTATGATGTATGTCGAGGCAAACCTGTCCACGAAAACATATCGAATGAACATGTCGAGGTAGACCTATTGAAGGAGAACCTGTCGAGTGAACATGTCAAGGAGGAACTATCGAAGGTGAACTTGTCAGGTATTGGTTGGATCACTTACACTAGGTAGATTTCATCGAAGAGAAAAGTTACATTTCATATAGATATTAATCTTGAATTTTGATCCACATTCCACAAACATTCACTGACCATCAATATAAAATCAACAGTAGATTAGGTTAAAATATTTATTAATTTGAGTGATAGGTTAGAAGACAGGTTTCAGCATATATAAATGTAGGAGTTGTCATTACTGGCTTGCACTAGATCCTAAGGATCATGTAGTTGTTCCACAAACCAACCGATATATAGAACAACTTTTCATGTACCTTTAAGGTATATCGAAAATTTCTTCATGTAATTGGTAGTATATCAAAAATCCCATTTCAAAAATTTGTGCATCAAACAACATTAACATAGATTGAGCTTCCACGTACCTTGCATATTTCGGGATACCCCTCTAGGAAACCCATACCAACTGAGAAGATCCTTTTGGCCATATTTTTGGAGAAATACACCCAAAACAACACTCAGGGAGATACTACATACCTGTCATCCAGGTAGTCAGGTATTCAGGAAAGGGTATGGTCCCAATCCTCTTTGTCATGTTTTACTATTGGACCATGCAGAATATCACAAGTTGTGACAAATTGATAATCCTAGTGAGGAATCAAATTTCATTGGCCCTCCTATCACTTAAGTTTTCTTGTGACCTTAGCTTGTGTAGGATTGTTTATGTGTGATATCTTATTTTTATAAAACTTTAGAGTATAATTTTTTGGCCAGGATTCTAGCTGAGTTACATGTGATATGATCTCATAGGTTATAGGGTTTACCACCTAAATTTCCTCCTTCTATGGAAGAAAGGGAGAGGGAAACATGGGTCAATCGGCTACAGTTGATTCACAATGTAGAAGGAATTTTGTTTACTGAACCCAAGGAAGAAATTTCTTCCATTGAAAATCCATCCTCCCCTGTGGTAGTTCAACAACCTTCTGCAAAGGATACAACATTTCATTTTCAAACGGAGGGTCAATCTGGCGCATGAGATTGGGTTTTTACCCATCCATCTGATGATAATGTGGCATCGAAATTTGTTCCAAATGCTCCTTTTGGGGAGACTTCTTTTGGATAGGATATATCTTAATACGTAACCACCATCTTACCCTATGTTATCCCCCCACGCAAAACTAGATTCACTACAAATGAAGAAATCCTCGGACTGGTTCAGGAAACTCTTGTTCATTTGTGTAGGATGGGGTCTAGCATAAGAAAAAGGAGTGTTTCTCCTCTACCCCATAGTTCAAAAATATCCTTCCCTGCATACCATACTCTGTCACCATCTCGTGTGGGTCCTAACTTAGGGTCACCAGTTCAGAACATGGTCACTTATGATCTAGGTCAACCCTCCATCCCCACACCACCAACCCAAAATCTCCCATCTATTTATAATTATCTTGTACCTTCCATGACTAGGGAGAAACCCCCATCCCAAGTTGTTTTATCAACCAGGGGAACTGTTTCTAGCATGCGGAAAAATATTGTTGTAGGCCAACCAACATTCAATGTACCTTCCACGAATACCAACATGCTTATCCCTTATTATGATACAGGACAACCCTTATGGGTCCAACCCACCTTTAGTCAACCTTGATGGGGTTATACCTATCCAGTAAATCAACCACCTATAATCATTCAAAACTATCAACTTATAGCATTGCGTGTTGTTTATCCCATAATTCCTTACCCCTGAAGTATGTATACCCCATGGGGGAAACCAAATTGGTTAAATGTCCTTGTACCCGGGGGACCACCTATCAATACTCTTTTTGGTTGTGTAGGTCCTTATTTGGGAGGCCCACCACCTTGACGTCCTGTTGGCTGGATTTTATGACCTGGGCTAACTACAGAGATTATGCCCACACAAGTTGCTTTAACAGCTCCCGGTGTGTTTGGAATAGAAAAACCTCACAGGCTATGGTCCTGCTACCAACTGAATTTATCCTCTTAAGGAGAATGTAAAAATTCAGTAAAAATGTATCCTACGTTAAATTACTGTTTAAAGAAAATCTAAAATCAGTTTCTAAGTCTACTTGTTGTCCTAAATGTTTGCTTCCTGGTGAAAGCCTCCCATTTTGGTTTTGTTTTTTATTTATTTATTTCTGATTAAAGATCTATTTAAAACAGACTAATATAATCAAATCCTATTTAACAGTTATTAAAAGTAAACTAAACTAGAATTATAAATTCAAACTAACTAACTACTCTATCTCAGCTGAGAGCAACTTTTGAAGGCTAGATTAATTATCAATTAATCATTAATAATAACAAAGAGAAGAATAATAATAATTCAACAAAAATATCAGAATTACTATTGTAAGAACTACTTTGTTGAAAATGTACAAAATAGAAAAAAGCTATTTTAAAGTTATTCTGCAGTGTTTCTCATAATTAATAACTAATGTTCAATATCAAATATTTGAATTAAAATTTATATTCATTCATGAAAACATTGTTAACATACAAATGCTATCAAAAATAAATATGAAATGAATTATTACTAAACCATAATCATCAATAAAAATATATAATAAAAATATTTAGTAATATTTAAAAAAAACATTAATATTGTGTAAATAGAGTGGACTTTTAGATGACAAACACAATCATATCACAGTACAATTGCATGAGTGTTAAAAACAGGAAATAATATATCGAAATTTGTATTTAAGTTCAAAAATTGTAACAAAACACTGATACCAATTTGAGAAGTTCCAGTAACAAACATCCACGAAGTAAAATCTCCAGCAGAATAATTCAAACCAGAAAGTATGTATTCAATTTCAATAAGTCTTTTCTCCCCTACTACATCGACCTAGCAGCAACGTCTCCATTTCTACTTCAAACCTCAAGATCACAAAATAAAAAAATCAGAATATAGAAGGACATGGCTTCCTTTATTCTGCAGAGACTTCGCCCCCCTTTTAGCAATATTTGCTTTAGTTTAAATAGGCAAACACAAACAAATAGAGAGTTGAGAGATGAACTGGCTCTCCTTGTTGGCCGCAACTTGAAAAAACATGTTCAAAGAACCCTGAAAATCTCCCAAATTATTCACTCTTTTCATTAAATTCCCCACGAATCTGGTAAATGGGTATCTTTTGGAAAAAACCCATGTTTTGGATTTTTTTATTTCACTCCAATTTGCCCGCAATTCGCTGCAGAAATCCTCTCTTGAATAACGACAGGAATACGGCAATATTCTATTTCTTCATGTAATAATCAAATTAAAATCTACCTCTGCGTTGATTCCTGATTGAGTTTCATAAGATGATATCCACTTTTACCCCATTCGTTTTCCAAACTTCATTCTCATGTTCAATCCATTAATTCTTCATTTTCTTTTCCATGAAACCTGCATATGTCAATAAATATTGGTGAAGAAAATATAAATAAATAAAGAATGGAGAAAAAGAATCATTGCTAAAGGTAAATTGACAAGTCAATATAAATTATATCTTTAAACTTCATCTATTCACAATAGGTGTAATATTGATTGGAATATTGACTTTTAACTAAGGCACCTGTGATAATGGATGACCATTCCTTTTACCAATATACTGTAATGTCACGCCCAGTAAACACAATTCAATATTCTGACTTAGGTTGAGTATTTTGTAGATTAAGAATTACTTTGATAATTAAATAGTTATTCTATCAATTACGCACAGAGAGATACAGAAGGTGGGATTGGCCTCCTCTTTTCTAGAATATACAAAAACAAACTAAAAAATTTATTCAACCAACTCACGATGGCATTAAATGATTTTCTAGAAGCAGATTTAGCGGCCATTATCTTGTGATTCAAGTTCTTGGTTACGTGGTACTTTAATTCAACCCTCCATATGCTGACCAAAATAACCACTTAGTGAGCTAGCATATGATACTTATCCGAAGAATCAAAGCTTTGGTCTTTGTGAATATGTGATTTGTTAGATGAAACAGTTTTTCACTCTCTAATGTGGTTTCTTATTTCTTAATAGTTTTCAATAAATTATGCAATGTCATGGGAGCCCATAGTAGCAATAATAAACTTATCTCTCCACATTAAAATCATGATGAGTTCAAACATGGCCTCTTTTTTGTATTGCTAGAATTATCCTTCAACTGGGTGACATACGGTGTTCTGAAAACTGAAGGAATACGTATCCAAGACTCTACAGACATGGTAAAACCCTAGAATCATTCCTTCATGCAAAATTGCACGTCAAAGAAAGTTCATGTATGTACCAAACGTTTGATATGACTCAAGATTATTGCCGTATAATGAAATCATGATGAATTATAAAAAAAAACTAACCTAATAATAATTTCAAAATATGTGCATGGAACAGATGTCAAGAGGAATTCATTCGTGTTCAACATCAATAAATTCAACTCAAGATTTGGCAGGTAGAACTTATACGTAGAAACTGGTGTACTATAAGTAATCTCTTGTTCACAAAACATTATGGTTCATAAAGTTTTATTGAATCAAACGAAAATATAAACCAAATCTTTCAAACCTAATTCATAATGATTCAAATAATGATTAAGTTAGGGTGATTCAAAGTAGCAAAATAAATCCATAATATGAAATGTTAATTCAAATTATTAAGCCACTATCATAAACTAAGTCAACCACTTTCAATTTACCATTATGATTATAACACAAAGATTTTGCATTTGATAATACGAAATGAAATCAAAGGTAATTTTTAAAATCATATTTACAATGCTAAGTTTATTTATTTACAAAATTTAAAACATGGCTTATATATGACCATTATAATATGAATATTCACTAAGGGTTAAAATGAATTATAAAATAAATTATTTAACCCTAAGCAAATATATATAAACATGTAACTTAGTCATAGAAAATCATATCTTAAAAAATTTCAAAAATAAAAGCAAAAGAAACTAAAATAAAAGACAAAAATGAGAAATAATGAAATCCAGTTCAATTAGTGTTAATCAAATAATAAATATAAGTAGTGAATCGATTTATAAAATCATTCAAAATAGTCTTGAAAATTAATTTCATTTTAACAACTGCTAGAATAATCGACTTGTAAAATGACCAGGTTGAATTTAAAATTTATTCCATAAAGTTACTTTGATCATTAAATCCCTTTCAATTGAGAGTACCTTCAGAATCAAAGATTCTGAAGGAACTCTTAAATAATTTTGTGATAAATTATAAAAGAGAATTGATCAATTTTATTCAATCAAAGTAGAAAAATTTTGAGACAGTTGTTGCCCGCCAACAGGTCCACCTTCTGGAGGCCCATCACCTTGAGGTCCACCTTTTGGAGGCCCACCTTTTTGAGGTCCACCACCTGGAGAACTACCTTCCAGATGACCACCACCTAGAGGGTCCCTCCACCTAAGCGCCACCACCTGGAGGCCCACCGTCTAGAGTCCCACCTCCCCCGAGCGACCTACCACCTAGACGACCCTCAAAAGGGGCATTTGTGAATCAACCACCCAATCAACCGGTCATGAGAACATCATCAATGCCTATTTATCAAAAAACTTATGGTCCTACTGGTCTTCAAATTCCTTATCACTATTACTAGTACCTTCAACCTAACAAACAGTTGCCATTTTTGGATCCTTTAGATTTTCTAGATCTGTCTAGATTGATTAGCGACCCCACCCATCACGATCCCATGTGGCCAACTATCCCTGTCAAATTACCCTCTTATATAACAAAATTCGATGGAAAACCCAGTTAATATCCCAAGAACCACATGATGACATATCATTTTTGGTGCTCATCCAATTCCCTGATGGACGGTTCCATCGGTCTCATATTGTTTCAGAGAACTCTCACTGTGGTAGCTGCAAAATGGTATATTGAGCTACCTCAGCATTCCTTTTGGGATTTTAAAACCTTAGCAATGGCCTTTTTGACACATTTCCAGCTACCAATCCGATATGAAACAAGTATGGATCAGTTTACCTCGCTTCTCCAAACCACTTCCACCAGTATATCCAATCATATATATGAGTGGAGACGACGACATAGGTTGATGAAAGCTCCCATTACCGGTCACATGCTCATTAATTGGTTTACCGAATCCTTTCTTGCCCCCATTTCTAAGGATGTTTCCATGGGAGGTGTTGTTACTGTGGAGAAATCTATTAGTCTTGCTCAGTACCTTGACTTAGTCTATTCCCAATTAGACACTCTATATGAATCGATCCCTAACACTCCTCATCCTACTTTAAATCCTTCAATACCTTCAATGGAACCACCCGTCGATGGTGTTCTTGGTTCTATCCAAACACAGTCGACAACGAAATCCTCAAAAAAACAAAATCAACCCACCACATATGCTAATCATACTTTTTTGAAACCAAATTCTTATTCCCCTCCTATTGTTTCGACCGACGCGAATGCAGTTTAATCCTTAGAACCTTTGGGAAAAAATAAGAAAGGAAAGAATAAATCCAATAAATATGAGAATCAACAGGAATGTAATAGAACACAAAACCCTAATTTCAAATCTAAGAACAAGAAAAAGGCAAAGTTTCCATGTCTCATATGTGAAGGTGACCACCTCACCAAAGAGTGTCCTCATCATGAGTAGGTTGGTAAATTTCTTAAAAACATCCCCACCCTGACAATTCTAACAGATCGTTTCCCTACCCAACAGTTATTGATTAACCATCAGTCCTTGCATGGATGTCCTTCATTGTCCATAGATGAAGTTAAAATGATGTCTAGTGAATCGGTTAGTCTTACTACTCGAACCCAGAGTTATGACCCTCCACTAGAAAAAAAAAAGACTAATAATGTTTCAACAAATAAAACTCCAGTATCCATCCCTACTCCTACTAATGGTATTCAAATTGAAAAACATATTCTCAACACAGTTCTTCGACCACCTAAGAGTACCATTCAAAAATACGTATTCAATCCTAACGCACGTGTCACCGAATATTACAATGTAGTTGAATATTTGTCTTAGTCACCGTGTGCTATGTCAACTCTCGAGGTACTCCAAACATGTCATGCACAGTGGAAGAACTTGTTGTCATCCCTTAGAGATTTGGATCCTGAACATAATAACATTATCACCTTCAAACTAGATGACTTCAAGTCTAGGCTCTCCCATCAATTGGATTTCCAATTATCTACAAAATATATTGGGAAGATAATCCATCGCACCGTATTAAACGAGGGTTCCTCCACTTCAGTCATGTCTTTTTCTTGTTGGAGATCTATTGGCTCATCAAATATTAGTCGATCTCCCATTATATTAAAGGATTTCGATGGTCATGCTTTTCAACCTTATGGATTTCTTCCCTCCCTCCAAGTCGATCTTGGGGGTAAATTTGTGTCCATTCACATCAAAGTCATCGATGCTACGTTAGACTACAATCATCATCTAAGTCGCAATGGGTTCTACACAATGCAAGTTGTTGCTTCATCCATATTTCGTGCAGTCCAGTTCCCATTCCAAGGGAATATAGTCACAATTGACCAGTTAGATTTATGCTCACCAGACACACATTCCAATTTTTTAAAGTTCTACTCTTCACATCCTCAACCCCGCAATATCATAACATAGGAGTAGGTCTTCTTAAAGGCTCCTCGCTCGTGGGATATTTTCCATTTGAAAAACCCCCTCCTCCTTCATAGGATGCATCTGTGAACATGATATCAACTTCAAGCTATGACACCCTAGATAAAGGAAAATCAATTGATGATTTGACATCATTAGATCATTTCGAAGGAATGTACCAGGCTATTAAATCCACTATGGAACCCACCATCAATGATCATTTCTTAGTGGATTTAGACCCATATCACCTACCATATTGGTTAGAGACCCATCCCCCATATCTGGATTATCTTTTGCATACCCTTCCCTTCGCTGACTCCATCATGGAAGTCATGTATATAGACGTTATGCCTTGGAAAAGATCATCATCACCGATCCTCTTTCCTTCCTGATTTCCATATGGTAGAGGACCATTTTTCAACAACTTTTTCATCTGATATTGTAACTAATCCTCAATAACCAGTACTCATCCACAATGTTGGTTCCGAGGGTAATCTAATAAACATTACTAAGATCATTTCGGTCAATATATCAGTGAGTTGTAGAAAACATCCATATAGGCCAAAATTCTTTTGTTTCAGACCTAAATAGTTATACGAAAATTTTCAATTAATTCATAGATATTTTTGCTTGGACATTTGAATAAATTCAAGGGATAGATCCTTCTGTCGTGGTTGAAGAGATTAGGATTTACTGTGATGCCAAACCAATCTTCCAGAAATTACGACAGGTTCACCCATGTAAAGCAACAACCATTAAGGAAGAAATTGAGAAACTTCTAAAGGCTGGGTTCATTTACCAGGTACCTTTGACTGGATGGGTGTCTAATATTGTCCCATTAAACAAAAAATAAGGCACCATTAGGTTTTGTATTGATTTTTGGGACCTCAATAGGGATTTGAGGCTAAGGACAATTTCCCTACCCTGTATATCAATCAAATCATCGATCTCTGCATTAGAAGAATTATCTTTTCATTTATGGATGGATTTTCTGGCTACAAATAGATTGAGATACTCTTGTATGATCAACAAAAAATGACTTTTATTTTCCCATGGGGGACCTTTTCCTATAAGAATTTACCTTTTGTTTTGAATAACGATGGCGCTACCTTTCAATGCGCTATGTCTTATTCTTTCCATGAAATCAAACACATCATGGAACCCTACTTTGATGAATTTCATGCTCATTCACAATAGCGAGATCACCATGTTAATCATCTAAGAGCCATTTTTCTTAGATGTCCTCGTTACAACATACGATTCAATCCATATAACTGTGTTTTTTGTGTCGAGACTGAAGCCTGCTTGGTTTCATTGTGTCCAAGGATGGAATCTGTATAGACCTACTAAAAATTGAATCCATATTGGCCTTACCCTCACCTACAAACATTACAGAACTCAAAATTTTGTAAGGGAAGGAAAACTTTTTACATCAGCTCATCTGTAACTACACCAAGAAAAACCACAGTTTCATGCATTTATTAAAGAAGCATACACCTTTTGTTTGGGATGAATTGATGCATCATGCATTCAACACTCTCAAACATTCCATGACGCATGCACCTGTCCTACAACCACCTACTTATACCAAGGACTACTCCTTGTACGTCATTGCATCCCTATCCACCATCTACATGGTATTGGTTCAAATAGACGAACATGATCATGTACATGTGATTTACTAACTTAGTAAGAGTCTTTTGGACTCTAAAACCCAATACTCACATGTGTAGAAATTAGCTCTAGCCATGGTCATCACGGTCCAGAAATTTCGTCATTACATCTTACTCTAAACAACCACGGTATATGCATATTCCAACCCCATGTATTATATATTGAATCTCCAAGTGCTTCGAGGAAATATTCTCGCTTGATTGTTATCCTCTAGGTTTTTGAGTTAGAATTCGTAAAACCTAGTTATAATAAGTCACTGGTCTTCGCGGAGCTTATGTGTGACCTTGCCCATATTACTGAGGATACACTACCCCTAATTCATTTCCAGATGAATCATTGTTCCTCATAAGTACGTGTGACCCCTGGTATGGATACTTGATTCTCTATCTCCAAATGCAATGCTTCCAACCTAATGCAACCCAAGACAAATGTTGTCATATTTTTCATCACATTAAGTACTACCTTATCATTAATGATACATTGTGTCATTGTGGCGTGGATCCATTTTGCACTATTTCTTAACTCATTAGGAGGATCAAGTAGTTTTAAATGATTGTCCCTCTAGACCTTGTGGGGGACATATTTTTGGGATGGATATTGCCCCAAAAATATTACACAATGAATACTTTTGGCCCTCGATTTTTAAATATTACATCGATACCGTCGAAAAATTCCCACCCTAATCTAAAACACGCACGCACCCTACTCCATTCTATGCCATCATAGTTGTTCATTAATTCATGAAATGGAGCATCAATTTCATGCACTATAAGCCTACCTCAGTCCAGGGGAACTGCTACATCATTGCAATTGTGTATTACTTTACAAAATGGGTTTAAGTTATGCCTACATGCATTGAAGATGAAAGAATGGATGCCCTATTTCTTTTCAACCATATTATCTCTAGATTCATAGTTCCTCGGGCCATCGTGACCGATAATGGTTCACACTTTCATAATAATATGATGTCGGAATTGAGTACTAAACTAGGTTTTTTCCATGAGAACTCTACACGCTACTACCCACAGACCAATGGCTAGGTTGAAGCTATCAATAAAGTGATAAAAACTAATCTTCAATGGATGGTAGGACAAGCCAAATTCAACTGGAGTTTACAACTATTTTCCCCATTATGGGCCTATAGGACCACCGTCAAGACATCCAATGGATTCAAACCTTTCCATTTAGTGTATGGGATGGAGGATACTATTCTAATAGAATGTGAAATACCTTGTTTAAAACTATTCATGGAATTTCTACCCAGCACCACTCCATAGCAAGAACAGTTCTTATATTTAAAAAAGCTCGATGAGACTCATCGAGATGCCACCTTGGAAAATGTGGTGCATAAACGACAGATTAAAGCCCAATACGAAGAATCCATTCAACCTTGCCTCTTCAATAAAGGTGATCTAGTCTTAACGTATGACCATAAACATGGTAAGTTGGGAGATAGAAAGTTGGAATCCATGTGGCATGGGCCCTACATTTTTATTTTTTTCTTAGAGAAAGGGGATTATGAGTTTATATATTATGATGGGATACCCCTGGGAGAGTCTTGTAATGGGATCTACCAAAAAAAATACTATTCCTAGGTCATCTGGCATAGGTTTTTTGGATATAGTGTTTATATAGTATTGTGTGTATTTTGAAATGTGGATTTTGTGTGAATGTAAGATGTGCCTTAGAAAAACCGATTTATGTAGTGTTATGTTTAAAATGAATAGATAACCACCTATTTCGTCTTTTTGTATGCTTCTAGTCATTACACCCTAAATCTCGCATCGGTAGCATGGGTATTGTACTCTCCTACCAGATATCTGGTGAGCTCAAGAGGAACTTGTTTGGGTTCCGTTACAAACAACCTTGCAGAGTACCATGCAGTGATTGGTTTGTTGACTGAAGCTCTAGCTAACGATGTGAGTTAGATTAGGGTTTACCTAGATTCAGAGTTAGTTGTACAGCAATTAAACCGAGTCTACACTATCTGGAACCCCCTGCTTCTTCATACATTCCTAAGAGTTTGGATTTTGGAAATCTCTTTTGAACAGGTTTCCTAGGATGACATCCCAAGACATTTAAATACAGTAGCGGATTCACTAGCAAACTTTGTCTTGGATTGGTATCTTTCTCATATTTGAAGTTCATTTCAAATATTATTTTCATGCATTGAATCACATAAATACATAAGTAGTCATTCATACACAACACATTGCACACACACATCTATAAATAAGAGTTTTTATATAAAAACTAGTGTTGACATACAAACTGAAGCCATAAGCTTTAAAGTCACCCAAAATATGGAGCCATCAAGTCACTAGTACATTTAAAAGGGAAAAAATTGAATCTTTGAATATTTCAATATAAATACAATACAAAAATGATGAAGCCACTCTAGCCTAATCCTCATTCTCATGATAGCACATCACGGCATGAGCCACTCGATGGAGTAGCTTCCCAGTGCATCTATATACTCTTGTAGTATGGTGTTTGTAGTTCCTAGGAAAGTTATCTATTGAAATGTCTGGTACTCCCACTATCATTCATTGAATATTGTCCCCAATCTCTTGAAGCTCTTCTTCAACCTCCAAATTTCTGATATTCATCTCCCTCACTGCTCTTCATCTTTCTATGGGTGAGGTTCCTACTGGACAGGAAGGTCCTATGTCTACACAAACAACATTGTATGTCTCAGTATCATTCAAAATGAATAAAAAAATGAAATAGAACATAAAATAAAAATAAAAACAAATGGAATGGTATAAGTATTTCCTCTACCGTCCAACTGATTCCCCTTAGGAAAATGGAGGTCAAGGTCACCCCTGAAGTCTGCTCTCACATAAGCGTATTCCTCCACCATCAGTAGCTGGACTAGAAGAAAACGATAGAAGAGTGGAGCATATGTGACAGTGGGCCCTCCACCACCACCATGTCAGTCCATGGCATTGACCCATATCAACATCATGGGATCCTCCAAATCCAACCTATTCAAAGGCATCTGTGGTCGCATTAATGGAACCCACTCAAGGAAGAAGGACACCACTACTACCCCATAGCCAAATTGTTTTAGTTTCCCCCTCTGACACTTCCTCAACTGATCTTTGAGGCTGACTAGCAGCTCCTCACTCTAGTTGAATATGGTAGGATCCATACACTCCACCACATACAACATGTGAGCACTATTTTTCTAGAGAGAAACCCTGTTGCTTGCTACCTTCTCTATCATGAAGGCTATATTCCTTATAGGTCGGTATACAATATGCTTGATTGGGTTCTTTCCTCCCTGGGATCTAGTCCCCACCACAAAATATTCATCCATTATATCGTCTACCAACATCTCTCCACCCCTGGGACTTGTAAACACGACTAGAATCCCCCTCCAAAATAATCCAATCAAGAAGTAGATGTCCTCAACATCTATGGTCAATATGTGTGTCCTGACCTAAAAATGTTGTTGGTCAAGATCCCACATTCTGATCAATTAATACAGTAATCACACATAATATCTCATCCCTGGAACCCTAAAATACTTCAGGAGTTCGCATTCTCTCAAAGCCTTCATGGTCATGGGATCACTTATTGCTTGGAGGTCATCAAGATCATGTTCCCTTTCTTTCCATATCACCATCCTTGGAGTCAAATTTTTGTTAAAAACCAATGGAATACCCATTAGAAACCTGCTAGACTCTATATCAAGAAGTGAAACTAGAAAATATTGCTTGGTTTTAAGTTTTTGAGACACCCTTCCCACTCAATCTCTTTCCCCAAGGGAACAGAGCAATGATGCTCTTACACTTAGGAGATAGAGCACCTTTAGTGTTTTTCCTCCTTTTGATGGGTGTGTCAACACACCTCCCAAAAGGGAGAAAAGATTTGGCCTTCCCACGCTTCCCCCCTTAGGTAATCCATCTCAAAACAACAAAAGACAAACTCAAAGCAAAAAAATGAACCGTAAAAATTAAGGGCTAGGGCTTAGTTATTACCTAGTTTAGATGGTTCAGTTAGAGGTACCCTATAACTCCCCCAATATCCCCCACAAAGTTCTCTCTTATGCACAATTTTTACCCACATGTCAATAGTGAAAAACACAATGGTAAGAAATTTGTTACTATTCCACTATTTGCACATTATTTTTCGTTTTTAGGGTATTTCCATATGTTTTTCTATAGTTTTCATGGTAAACATGTTCTAACCTCAATTTCATATATTTCAGGTTATGTTTGGACTTGTTTGACAATGAGTGAGTTTTTTTTTTGTCTTTTTCACACTCTGGTTTAAGTTGAAAAATTATCGAGCATTTTTTATACCTTCGACGTGCTTGTTAAACACCTAGTGAAGAGGTATTGAGTGTGCATTTTCTTCTTTTTCAGACTCATTAAAATGGATTATGAAAAAAATAACCCATTATGGAGTCACCTTTAAGCTCTTTTCAGGCTCCTTAAACACAAAAATATTGCCAAGCGAACTTGATCCTTTCACGCTTGTAAAAGTATTTGAACGATTGTCTACTCAGTGATAGTTTACCCCTTTTTTTGAACCGATTATACTCATTTACAAAAAGGGTATACTCTAGTTTTTCAGAACTAGAAGAGTTCTCGTGGGAATTAATTTACACTTTTTTGGGTCTTGGGGGCTAAATCTATGAAAAATTCTACTATGGAGTCTTCTTAGTCATTTCAGACTTCTAAATGTGAAACGACAACCGATTTTACCTTCCTCAAAATCATAAAATTAAATGATGAAGGACCCTTTCTAGATATGAACCCCTCCTTTCTCAGGTTCATAAAATATATGAGAATGGACTCATCACTTGATGAGCTACATCAAGCATTTGTTACCCTTTTCAAGCTCGTTAAAAAAAAAAGAGGTACTCATCCTTCATGATGGGAAATTAAGGGAATGGGGAACATTTTTCATCTATATCAATGGAAGATAATAATTCACCCTTGAACATGGCATTTGTCTACATTTTCATTTCAAATAGTTGGATATTCATCTTGTCACCAAGTCAATCCACTTTCGCGAGTCATTTAACTTCTTTGAGTCAAATCAGAGAATTCATTATCATGTCCTTGTATTATGTATAGTCTCTATATCATTGATTCAATGGTTCCATGTCATTTTTCATGCCATTCAATGTTCAAAGGAAACCTCCTCTGCAATATACCTTCATAGTTTCATTAACTTCCTTCTAGTCGTTCATATCTGATTTAGTCCTATGGTTGTTCTCATCACTTAAACATCATATTTTATTCCATGTTTCATGTCAATGATGAGGGAAACATTATGGTCCTCCTTCAATGAATCTATTCCAATCGACACCAACATATTATCCAGGAATTGGATTTAGAAACCAAGTCAAGTACCTTGAATCCTGCATGCCTCAATGGTAGGTTTCCTCACTTTCAACATTGGGCTTTCATCAATGGCCTCTAATTGAAATATTTCACCAAGTGTTTGACTTCAAGTCCTCTATTGACATTAGGAGGAATGTACTAGGATACCTTGGGAATCATTGACATCAACGATGATCTCCCTCATGCTTGTTAATGGTATATATCAATGACTGGTAATCAAGTGGTTTCTACCATGTTCGACATCAAGACATTTATTCATGTGGATAGGTTTTCACATGGACAGAATGAATCCCCTGAGTGGTTAGGTATTCAATTGAATATGTTCCTATCCTCTGGCTGCAATGGAGTATCATTTGGAGTCATGACATGAATCCACTTTGTATGTCTAGTGTCTATGTTCATATTTTGAGTCGGGATAACGTGGATCTACATTGTATGTTTTGTAGCCATGTTTCGGTTCGAGTCTTATTGTTCATGGATCTACAGTGTATTGTTGGTAGCCATGATATGATCATTATACATGAATATACAGTGTATTGGTCTATAACCATGATTGAGTCAGATAGTTGGTGACTGGTCTTGCATCGAGTCTTTACTCACCTCTCTTTTTCCTCTGATACCGGGATCAATATCTAGAAAATAATTTCACCTATCACATTCCTCTAGATTCATACTTTGGGGTAAACTGTTAGACCCAAAAAATTTCCTAATGCTCCAATCCCTTGAAGTCCCTAGCAAAAATTGTCTTTTGGGGCCTTACTACTCACTCCTAGGTAGTATGATGCACCTTGCTTACTAGCACAAGAAATTATAAAGGACTAACGCCACTTGTTCAATAACATAAGGCACTAGTGGCTCTAGTCACATGACCACAAAGAGCGTTGACACACTTATCCCTCTCACAAGGAGCATCAACAATCCAAAAAAAGAAAAAAAGAGAATATTCAAGAATATTCTAGGAGAAATATATTGTGGAGGATGATCCTAACTACTTGGGAGAGTTGGAATTCGACCTCCTAACCCTAGGGATCATTCCCTGCCTTCCTCCCAAAATATATCAACCCATTTGGACTTCCTTTGGCCTATAAAAGCAAGCTATATGGACCACATGACGGAGGGACCAAGAGGGAATCCTTATGTTGTTGGATTCAAGATTAGTATAGGAGACAAAGAGAGAGTGGTTGTGAGTAAGAGGTTACATAGTTTGTAGTGTGTGTGAGTGAGTCAAATATCCTATAAAATAAAATCTTCGACATCAAGGCTTTGGTTGTAGCTTTCTTTTCTCATCTTTAATACAAAAATGTTTCCATTTCCCATAAATGATTTATATTAATATTGATTATTTATTACTAGTTTCCTTTATCATTAGTATAGATCATTGATTTATCTTGTTGCTCTCTTTTTCTTGTCTTTTTTTTATGTTCTTTGCAGGTATAGTTGATCGCACAAGGATTTACAAAAAAATGAAAACCTTCCACATTCAAGGTAAAAAGAGCTTGTCATTCAAGTAGATCAGTCGTCTAGGGAGAGGATACATTGTTGTGTCCTTTTGTTCTCGACTTGAACCATGCAAGGTAGGGGAAGAAACTGTGTCCGTACTAATTGAAATATTCCCAGCAACAATGTTCTCATATGTTGATGTGCTACCCACATACACAGAGCTAGAGAATTAATGTAAGAGAAAACATACTATTGTTTTTGTTTGAAATAATTTTGATGCGATCTATGATTAAGATCAAGCATGTGAAATTTTAAATAATTCTGGATTATCAAAATTGTTTGTTACTTTATATTAAGAACATCCTTGTTGTTTAGAGAATGGTTGTTCTGCAAGAGAAATGTGTATATACAGTTTTCTTGACTACAATAGTCCACCACCGACTAGTATCATCACCTAGAAAAATTGTGTTTTAATTGAAGGATGTGAATGCAAGAGACACCATGTGGAATAGTCGTCAACCATTGTTTTCAGTCAACCAATTATTTTCTTGTCAAGTAAATATTCAGCCAACTACTTAAAAAACCTTATCCTGAGTCTGATGTTAAACATTTGTAATTGATTTTTAAATTGTTGATTCAATCAAGCACTCCATCAACCAATGTTCTCTGACTTGTTCAATTGACCATGGTTATGAGGATCACATGTAGAGATCTTAATTAGTTCGCGACCATATCACCATTGACCAACAATCTATAAATTAAAAGGGCTCGTTAATTTGCAAACGACCATTGCCATTGAATAGTCATATGAATCTGTGTGCAATGACCAATAGTTGAAGACTCAAATGATGGATTTGTTGTAGAATTCACATTTATTCATTACTAGTCGACGACAACTATGTACAAAAGACAAGTTTTGGAACTGTGGTCTCTTTCTACAGTGACATATTGATCAAGTACCCCGACAACTATGTACAAAAGATAAGTTTTGGAATTGTAGTCTCTTTCTACAATGACTTGTCGACCAAGTCACATTCAGTCAACCACAAGCACTCATCATCTGTTATTTTTAAAACACAATATAAATCAATACACACAATTAATAACAATATTTAACACCAGCATTTCATATGGTAAAATCCCAAAAGGGGAAACATCCACGGGAAAAGTATTGAAGCTCATTAATGAAGAAGGAGAGATTACAAGACGGGTCTCAACCTCACAGACAACTCTCTGCATCATGCATCCCAACCATGCACTATATGCTTCATGAATTTAGTTACATGAGTAAACCGTTGCCGGTTATTCCTGTTATGAGAAAATTCTCATAAACATATGTAATGAGAAACCTCCCATAAACACATAAGTTTAGTTGTCATTTAACAATATCCATCTTGACAACAAAATTTACAATTACTTTGCCCAAGACTATTTATCACCTTTTCTTTAAACCAAGAGAAACTACAGGGCCAACATAAATTCTCTAATCTTACAGGTTTTGTGAACATATCTGCACAGTTTTCTTTAGTATGGACCTTTTTCAGATCTACTCCACCTTCACTAATGTCGTGTCTTAAAAAATGATATTTTACATCAATATATTTAGTATTACTATGATAAACATGATTTGTATCAAAATGAATAGCACTTTGACTATCACAGAAGATAGGCACATAGTTCTGCAACCTTCCAATTTATATTAGTAGACCTCTCATCCAAATCACCTCTTTGCAAGCATGTGAGGCAGCAATGTATTCAGCCTCTGTAGTGGATAAAGCAACTATGTCTTAAAGCTTTGACATCCAAAGTATAGCTCCACCTGCAAGAGTAAAGTCATAACCTGAAGTAGACCTTCTCTTTTCCAAATCACCTACAAAATATGAATCAACAAAACCACACACAAAATCACTGTTACTATTACAGGTGATACAATAGTACCTTGTGCCTCTTAAGTACCGAAGCACCCATTTCACTGTATTCCAATGTTCTTTTCCTAGATTTTCCATGTACTTACTAACAACACCTACTCCATGTGAACTATTGAGTCTAGTACACACCATTGCATACATCAAACATCCTACTGTATTGGCATATGGTACACGAGACATATAATCCTTTTCTTCAGCACTACTAGGACATAAACTTGAAGAAAGTTTAAAATGGGAATCCAAAGGAACATTCACGGGATTTTCCTTATTCATTTCAAATCTTTAAGTATTTTCTCAACATACTTCTCCTATGAAAAACTGAGTTTACCATTTTTCTGTCTCTGTGTATCTCAATACCCAAAATTTGTTTTGTATCTCCAAGATCCTTCATATGAAAAGTCCTACCCATCTAAGCCTTTAACCTATTAATATCAACCATGCTTTTTCTCACAATAAGCATATCATCAACATATAATACTAATATAATGAATATATCATTCAACTTTTTGAAGTATAAACAATGATCATACTCACTTCTAGTATAACCTTGGCTCACCATGAAAAAATCAAACTTCTTGTACCATTGCCTGGGTGACTGTTTCAGGCCATACAATAATTTCTTGAGCTTGCAAACTCATATGCCTTTCCAATGTTGTACAAAACCTTATGGTTGTTCCATATAAATATCCTCATATAAATCTCCATCTAATAAAGGCATTTTAATATCTAATTTCTCTAACTCCAAATCAAGTAATGCAACTAATGCTAACACAATACGAATAGATACAATCTTAACAACTGGTGAAAAAATATCATGATAGTATATACCTCCATCTAAGAGTACCATTTTGTGACCAATCTGGCTTTGTATCTTTCAACCTTACCATCAACTCCTTTCTTCAATTTGAAGACCCATTTACACCCAACCGTTTTTCTATCTTTGGGGAGTTTAATCAATTCCCATGTCTTGTTTTTCTCCAAAGAATCCATTTCTTCTTTCATTGCCACCTTTCACTTAGCATTGTCAATGCATTCAATGGATTCCTAAAAACAAGAAGGTTCTCCATCATCAATAAATAAAACAAATGAAATAAAATCATTATACCTCTTAGGAGGGTTTCTCTCCCTTAATGGTCTTCTTAGTGTAGACTATGAGGTTTTCACAATTTCTTGAATCTCTTCATCCTCTATGACTTCTCTCTCACCAAAAACTTCTTCTTGTTTCTTTGATTCATTATAAGATTGGTTCTCCAACTGAATTAGTTAGTTTGATATTGCATGTTCCTGTTCCACATCAACTCTTACACTTTCAGAGTTAATCAGAAAAGATCATCAAAAATTACATCTATGCTAATGACAATTTTGTGGGTAGTAGGATCCCACAATCTATATCCTTTCATTACATCATCATAACCAACAAAGATGCACTTCTTTGATCTAGGGTCTAACTTAGAATGCTGATTTTTAGGAGTAAGTGCAGAAGTTTCACAACCAAAGATTTTCAAATTTGAATAATCATAGGTGTGATTATTCCATACATCTTCTGGAATTTTTCAATCTATTTCCATTGAATGTGACTGGTTTATAAGATAACAAGCAATAGAAACTGCTTCTACCCACAACTCTTGCCCCAAATTAGCATTATTGATCATGCTCCTTTCTCTTTCTATAAGAGTCTTGTTCATGTGTTCTACAACGCCATTTTGCTGAGGAGTGTATACATTTGTTTTGTGTCTGATGATCCCTTCATCTTTACAATGTTTTTCAAACTCCAAAGAATTAATTTCACCTCCACTATCCGTCCTTAAACACTTGATTGTCCTTCCAATTCTTTTTTAACCATAACTTTAAATTGTTTAAAAGTATTAAACACGTCATCTTTTCTTTTTAGTACATAGACCCAAACCTTTCTAGAAAAGTCATCTACAAATAATACATAATATTTAGCTCCCCCATAAGAAATGGTAGGAGACGGACCCCATAAATCAAAATGAACATAGTCAATTACACCTTGACTTACATGACTACCTTCTTTAAACTTTTGTATACACCACTTTCCATATATACCATGTTTACAAAACATAAAATTCAAATTTTTCATTTTGGAAGCAATTTATGATTCATTAATACCTGAAGCCCTTTTTCACTCATATGACCAAGACGCTGATGCCATAGTTGAGTGGGTCATGATTCTTCTTCAGATACTAATTTAGTACCATTAAATTGCATCCTTCCAACGAGTTTGTAAAGGTTTCATATCCTTTGTGCCTTCATGACCACTAAAGCACCCTTGGAAACTTTTAGATTCCCATCAAAACCTGTAAACTTATGACCACAAGAATCAAAGACTCCCAAAGAAATTAAAATTTTCTTTAACTCAGGTACATGTCTAACATCTATAAGTGTTCTTATTACTCCATAAAACATCTTAATTTTAACACTTACAACCCCAACAGTTTTACATGAATTATTTTCTCCTAAAAGAACTATTCCATCATTAACTGTTTGATAAAAAGAAAACCAATATTTATGAAGACAGATATGGTGTGAAGCACCAGAATCTAATATCCCTTCCTCATTACATTCAGAAATATTACAAACAGACAAGACCTCATCAATCATACATGAATCAGAAGACTTAACTAAGTTTTCCTCTGACTTGGAGTCATCCTTCTTGGATTCTTATCTCTTCCAACAATATTTCTTGAGATGGCCAGTTTTTTTATAGTACCAACATTTTAATTTACTCTTTATTCCCTTCGACTTAGACCTGGAAGTACCTCTTGACATTTCTCCTTTCTCCTTGGATTGACCTCTAACAACCAAAGCTTCTGGCGAAGAGGTTTCAAGACTGGTTTTCTTTCTTAATTCCTCAGACAATAATGCTCCAACCACATTGTCAAATTCTAAAGTATCAGTTGTACTAAGGATAATGGAAGAAACTACTTGACCCCAAGACTCAAGTAAAGTACATAAAAGATTCACTTCTTTATCTTCATCATCAATTTTAACATCCATACTACTTAACTAGAAAATAAGAGTGTTAAAAACATTTAAATGATCTGCAATCTTTGTACCTTCTTTCATTCTCATACCGTACAACTACCGCTTCAAGTAAATTATGTTTGTCGTGGATTTGGTCATATACACACTTTCTAATTTGTTCCACATGCTTGTTCTTGATGTTTCTCCAATAATTTTAAACAATATATCATCCACAAGACATAAACGAATTGTGCTTAGTGCTTTGGCATCTAGATCCCCCCATTCATCATCTATCATGGTGAGATTTTTTTTTGTTTTCCCATCTAAATCTCTCTGTAACCCCTATTGAACTAATAAATCCTGCATCTTTAACTTCCATAGTTCAATTTTTTTTTTACCATTAAATTTTTCAATCTCAAACTTTGTGCTAGACATATTTGGAAAATAATTTAAACTTTTCAATATTTTAAATTATTTTCAGCCCAAATAAAACAACACTATTCTCTCATGATACTTTTCAATCTTTTTAAATTATTTTGAACCCAAATAAAATAGCACTATTCTCCCGAGTTTGAACTTTTTTATTTTAAAAAACAATATATATAAATATATTCAATCCTTTTTTTATAAAGTTGACCGCACAATGCTTGACTTTCTAATTTTTTTTTCAACAATATATATATTCAAACTTTGGATAAAGTAGAAATTTAAAAAGTTACCCCTTTGCAAACACAAATGGGCAGACTTCTTTCACGACCAACAAAAGAAATCCAAACTGATTCTCCATGAGCTCTCTTTCATGCTCAGAAGCAATCAAAATAGATTTCAACAGACGCTCTCAATTTCTTCAGTTTGCACGGCTCTTCCATGCATTTCTTCATAGCCAGCTGTAGACAA
Organism: Pseudotsuga menziesii; assembly: GCA_001517045.1. Lineage (NCBI taxonomy): Eukaryota > Viridiplantae > Streptophyta > Pinopsida > Pinales > Pinaceae > Pseudotsuga > Pseudotsuga menziesii. The sequence goes on along the minus strand of LPNX011210800.1, from coordinate 51,101 downwards.
ACTCCTTTATGGCTCTTCAACGTGAGGCTCTTCCACGGGTTTCTTCAGAGCCAGCTACAGATGAATTCTTTCACGGCTCTTCAGGGTGATCAGCGAGAGGCTTCTCCACAACAACAGTTTTCTGAAAAACAAAAGCAACAAACCAACGGCGCTCTAACTAGTGGTCTTCTCCTCTAGTGATTGAGTTCTCCACCAAGAGTTCCTATCCAGTGGAAGTTCCTCTCCAGCAATTCTCTAGAACGTCTTTCACAACCAACAATGAGCAGCAAATAATGGTTCTCCTCTTTTGCAGGGTCTAACGGGTCTTCTTCACCAATTCGAAAATTTTCAAGGCTCTCTTCTCCACGATCTAGCAGATGTTTCACAAATGTCTCTCTCACATGGATTTGATACCACTTGTTATATTTTAGAGACATTATAAATCAATACAGAAAATTAATAACAGAATTTAACACCAGCATTTCATGTGGTAAAACCCTAAAAGGGGAAACATCCACGTGCAAAGTATTGAATCTCATTAATGAATAAGGAGAGATTACAAGACAGGTCTCAGCCTCACAGACAACTCTCTACAATGTGCATCCCAACCATGCACTATAGACTTCATGAATTTAGTTACATGAGTAAACTGTTGCTGATTATGCCCGTTATGAGAAACTTCCCATAAACATCTGTAATGAGAAACCTCCCATAAACACATTAGTTTAGTTGTCATTTAACATCATCCAACAATGACATTCAATCAGTAGTGTGCCATTCACTCATAATCCGTCTACCAACAACATGTCATCCACTCATTATATTGCATTGGAATCATATATTATGTTAAGTTTGTATTGGATGTCCATTTATTAAAAGTGCGCTTATATATTTAAAAAGTTTGTGCCATGGATGTATAAGAAATACAATCAAATCACAATACGGATACTTAGCCAAGCTAATTTCCATTTATCCAAACTAAGATGCATAGTTGAATAAAATGATGAAGAGTGCACTCAAATTGGCTGACCACTAAAAGATGATTCTACCACCTGTCCTATAGTATTGAGAAATCATCGTTTGCAACGTGTGAATAATGGTTGTTGGTTGTAGTTGGAAAATATGTGACCATTAATACCTTTGTCTATCCGTAGTTACATTCTTTCCATTGATCCATTTTACCAATTCATTCTTGATTAATCACAACCGACTCTGCTAGAAAGTGTGAGATGCGGAGTGGTTTGTAAGAAAAGATGTCCAATATTCCATCACCTCAAAGGTTGTTGCTTGTGCTACTAAAATAATGTGTGTGTGTGTGTGTGTGTGTGTGTCTGTTGTTGAAGGAATTGACTAGTATTATATGTTGCTCCTATCAATCACTACTATCTATGACTACCACAGGCTTTGGTCATATACACACTTTCTAATTTGTTCCACAGGCTTGCTATTGATGTTTTTCCAATAATTTTAAACAATACATCATCCACATGACATAAACGAATTGTGCTTAGTGCTTTGGAATCTAGATCCCCCCATTCATCATCTGTCATGGTGAGAGGTTTTTTGTTTTCCCATCTAAATCTCTCTGTAACCCCTGTTGAACTAATAAATCTTGCATCTTTAACTTCCATAGTTCAATTTTTTTTTACCATTAAATTTTTCAATTTCAAACTTAGTGCTAGACATCTTTGGAAAATAATTTAAACTTCTCAATCTTTTAAATTATTTTCAGCCCAAATAAAACAATACTATTCTCTCGTGATACTTTTCAATCTTTTTAAATTATTTTCAACCCAAATAAAATAGCACTATTCTCCTGAGTTTGAACCTTTTTTTTTATAAAACAATATATATATATATATATATATATATATATATATATATATATTCAATCCTTTTTTATAAAGTTAACTACACAATGCTTGACTTTCCATATTTTTTCAACAATATATTATAAATATATAGATTCAAACTTTGGATAAAGTAGAAATTTAAAAAGTTACCCCTCTGCAAACGCAAATGGGAAGAATTCTTTCATGACCAGTAGAAGAAATCCAAACTGATTCTCCACGAGCTCTTCTTCATGCTCAGAAGTAATCAAAATAGATTTCAATGGGTGCTCTCAGTTTCTTCAGGTTGCAAAGAACTTCCACGCATTTCTTCACAGCCAGCTGTAGACAAACTCCTTCATGGCTCTTCAACGTGAGCCTCTTCCACGGGTTTCTTTAGAGCCAGCTGCAGATGAATTATTTTGTTGAGACCCATGCAGGTTCAATTTCCTCTGTAACTGACAGCCTTGGTGTCAGTTCACTCCGTAACTGATGGCATGCATCAGTTCTCTTTAGACCACCACTGTGGCATGTTTCTTATTTTCTGCTAATCAGGATAGCTATTATGTATTGTAATCTTTTACACACATCAGTACAGAATTATCCATTCCTTCTCTTTGTTTTTTCATTATTTTTCTATTTTGCAAGCTGTGTGTTCTCTCTTGCTAGCTAGATCTTTCTATGCAGGTGTTCAACACTCATCTACATGGCATCATAGCTCTGCTTCTAGGACAAAGATGCACTAGCATTTTTTATTTGCAAGTACAGAAGATCAAAAATTGTTGGAAGAATGGAGTTTCCAAAGGAAGCTATTCTCACACCATACAATTATTTTGCATGGGAATCAAAGATGGAGATCTTTCTTTGAAGCAGAGGATTGTATAGGATTGCTATGGCCATGAAAGTTGAGCTTACAACAGCCATAGAAAATTCCAAATACCTCAATCGAATGGATGAGGCCTACGGAGCCCTCTGGATGCACATCTCCCCTGAGTTGCTTTTCCATATTTCTTCTTGCAAAACTCCTAATGAAGTTCGGACCACCATGAAAGGACTCTTTGGAAAGTAAGATGAGATGAAAGGCCACATGCTCAAAGTGGAGTTTCTCTCTTTGGATTCACGAAGCTTTGACAATATACAGGATTTCTTCACAAGATACAAGGATTTGCTACTGCAACTCAAGGGTTGTGGGGTTGATAAATCTAATGAGGAAAAATGGATGGTTCTATCCATCCTCTCCAAGATTGGACCAGAATACTCTGTATTTGTCTCCACGTTTCATTCAGTGAGGCTCACCTCTGGCAAGAACTGGACCATGCGCACTCTTGATGCTTTTATTGAATCTTTGTCTCAAGAACAAGACAAGCTCATCAATATGGGAAAAATCAAGGGCTCCAAGGCACATGCTCTTGCTGTGCATGATGGCAGTCATAACCCAAAACAGAGATTTAAATCCAAAGACAAAGGAAAGGCACATGCAAATCCAAAGAAGGAATGGAACACCAAACCCTTCAATGATTCCTCCAGATCCAAAGGTGAAAAATGGAAGAAAATGGAGAAATGCACATACTACCATAAAGGATTCCATCCAGAACCCTCATTCATGAAGAAGCAGATAGATCAGATGGCCCAGATACTTCAGAAGCACAACCTTGGGGATCACATTCCAGAGGTCACCAAGAAGAATCCTAAAGATCATGTTTCTGGGAAAGGTAACTACAGACATGCTTTGATTGCCATTAATTCATCTCCATATGCATGGATTGTAGATTCAAGTGCATCTCACCACATGGTTTCCACCAAGGAAGCCTTCTCTTCATTGGATGAATGAAAAGGTCCTCCTATACTCATGGGGGATGATTCTCCTGTTGATATCACTGACAAGGGTATAATTGAACTCAATCATGGTAACTTTGAGGATGTGCTACATGTTCCAAAACTCTCATTGAATCTTCTCTCTGTCTATCAGATTACACATTCTGGCACCGGAAAGAGAGTTGAATTCACTCCTGATGCTATGAATATCTTCGACATGCAAAGCAACTCTAAAGTGGCCACTAGTGAGGTAAATCACAGATCCAGGCTTTACACATTTTCTGAATTCATTGAACTAGATTCTGCCTTATTACTTACACATGCTGATGATAGTAGTAGGTTATGGCACGAAAGGTTTGGTCATCTTAATTTCATATGCATGTAGCAACTCTACAAGTAGGGAATGGTCATTGGCTTTCCCAACATTCATTTTTCAAAAGGAGTTTGTCAAGGATGTGTTATTGGCAAACATCCTCAAGAGAAGTTTGAAAAAGGGAAGGCTAAGAGGGACTCCTCTCCCTTAGAGCTCATCCATAGTGATTTGATGGGACCCTTTCCTCATTTTTCCATCAACAAGGCAAGGTATGTTCTTACATTTATTGATTATTTCTCACAATATACTTGGGTGTATTTTCTCAGGCAAAAATCCGAAGTTTTTGAGCATCTCAAAGACTTCAAAGCATTTGCAGAGAATCAGTCCACGAGAAAGATTAAAATCCTTCGCACAGACAATGGGGGGGAATATGTGAACAAGAATTTTCAAACTCTTTTTTCAGAGGCTAGTATACAGTTGCAACATACAATACCATACACTCCACATCAGAACGGAGTGGCTGAGCGGAAGAACAGATCCCTCAAAGAGATGGCCTCTTGCATGTTGCATGCAAGGTCTCTTCCTTCTAAACTATGGGCTGAGGAACTTAACTATGCCAAATACATACAGAACATATCTTCTCATATATCTATCAAGGACATGACTCTTACTGAGGCATGGAGCGGATGCAAACCGGAAGTCACCCACTTCTGAATATTTGGATCATGTGCATGGGCTCGCATACCCTCTGAAAATAGGAATGCATTAGATCCTTAGAGCACTGCATGCATCTTTGTGGGATATTTCGATGATGTGAAGGGTTACAGGTTGATTGATCCCTTTGCAGAAAAGCTCTTTATTGAGAGAAGTGTCCAGTTTGATGAAATCCCCTTGCATGCACCATTGGAATCACATGCAGAGACTTATGTTCCTCTACCTACACCACACATCTGTGATGATGAGTCCACTCATTTAGATCATGATTCATATTTGAGCTCTGAATATAATGGAGAACATGAGCATGAATATGTTGATCCACCTCTTTTCTCCCCTAAGAGAACAAGGAGCTTAAGAGAGATATATGCACAAACAACTCCACAAGATGCAGATGACCTTGTGGGGGAACCAGTGGATCAAAGGACGTAGCCCCAGTTTGAGGTGCCTTCTCATGCACTCACAGCTACCGAACCAATCATTCCCATGCATTGTTACATGGTTCTCTATTCAAACCCACAGGCCTATGCAGAGGCTGCAAGGAATCCCCTGTAGGAAGCTGTTGTGCAGGATGAGTACAACTCTCTCCTCAAGAACCAAACTTGGGATCTGGTGCCACTTCCTTCAAACATGAAGCTTGTCAGATGTAGATGGGTCTACAGGACCAAGAAGGCAGCAGACGAACATATCAACAGATACAAAGTCAGGCTAGTTTCCAAAGGTTTTCAGTAGGTTCATGGGTTAGACTATGATGAGACCTTTGCTCCAGTAGAAAATATGGATTCCATTCAATTGGAAATTTCCATTGCTGCATCCAGGAGGTGGGAATTCCATCAGATGGATGTGAAGAATGCATTTCTTCATGGTGATCTCTCTAACGAGATCTACATCAAGCAGCCACAAGGCTTCATACAAGATTCATCCTTGGTTTGCAGATTGAAGAAGTCTCTCTACGGCCTTAAGCAAGCCTCGAGAGCATGGTATTCCAAGATGGACTCCTACCTATTGTCCCAAAACATTGTACAGTGTAAGTCAAATCTGAATGTATACATGCTTAGGATAGCTGACTCACTTTTGGTATTAGTTTTATATGTGGATGATTTGTTGATCATTGGTAGCTCGACTTCAGCACTTGCTGCAGTTAAGAGGATTCTGCATGGCAGGTTTTTTATGAAGGACATGGGTCCATTAAATTTCTTCCTTGGTCTTGAAATCAGCCACAATGCCTCAGGAATCAAACTATCTTAGGCCAAGTATGTTCGATATCTTCTAGAGCGATTCCACATGACAGACTGCAAGTCTGCACAGACTCCTTTCCTATCTAGGGTCAAACTTGAGGATGGTAGGAACACTCCATTGGGGAGCTTGTTGTATCTTACACACTCTCGACCAGACCTCTTGTATGTAGTTGGGGTAGTCTCTCGGTTCATGTAGAGCCACATGAGCTACATTGGAAGGCTGTCAAGCAGATTCTTTGATATGTACATGGAACCATCACCTTTGGGATTCACTATGTAGCAAATTCTGCATTAGATCTAATAGGATTCACTAGTTCTAACTGGGATGGCAATCGCATTGATCGCAAGTCCACATCTGGGTACTAACTCAATCTAGGTTCAGGGCCAATTTGTTGACTGAGCAAGAAGCAGGCTGCTATTGCTCTATCTTCATCCGAGGCCAAATACAAAGGGGTAGTCAACATAACCATTCATGCTTTGTGGCTACAACATTTTCTCACTAAGTTGGGCATCCAGTTCGATCGGCCTACTGTCATCTAGTGTGAAAACCAAAGCACTCTAAAGTTCTACAGAGATCTAGTACAGAGGCAGGGAACGAAGCACATAGAGATCCACATGAACTATATCAGATATTTGGTGCACAAGCAGATCATCGACTTGCAGTTATGTCCTTCAGCTAAATAGATTGCCGATATCTTCACCAAGACATTCACTACGCAGAAGTTCCACTCTCTGCACAATCGTCTTGGAGTGAAGGACATAGTTGCCTAGCAACTGTCTTTTTCTTCTTTCGCTACATTGTATCTTGAGTGGGGAGGTTTCCCATTAGGTTTTCCCTTTTTCCTCATTTTATTTCATTGTTCATTAGTTGCATTGTTTTTGGGTGACCTATTATGGCCTTATTTGTTGGGGCCCTTTCTTTATTATCCCATAGTAGTGTTTAGGGGGGGTGTTGGAAACCCATGCAGGCTCAGTTTCCCTTGTAACTGATAGCCTTGGTGTCAGTTCACTCTATAACTGATGGCATGCATCAGTTCTCTTCAGACCACCACTATGGCATGTTTCTTATTTTCTACTAATCAAGATAGCTATTATGTATTGTAATATTTTACACACATTAGTACAGAATTATTCATTCCTTCTCTCTATTTTTTCATTATTTTTCTGTTTTGCAAGCTGTGTGTTCTCTCTTTCTAGCTAGATCTTTCTGTACAATTGTTCAACACTCATCTACATATTTCATAGCTCTTCAGGGTCATCAGCATGAGGCTTCTCCACAACAACAATTTTTCTAAAAAAACAACAGCAACAAGCAACGGAGCTCTGACTAGCAGTCTTCTCCTCCAGTGACTGAGTTCTCAACTAGGAGTTCCTATCTAGTGGAATTTCCTCTCCAACAATTCTCTAGAACATCTTTCAAAACCAACAACGAGCAGTAAATAATGGTTCTCCTCTTATGTAGGGTCTAAAGGGTCTTATTCACCAATTCAAAAAATTTCAAGGCTCTCTTCTCCACAATCCAACAGATGTTTCATGGATGTCTCTCTCACATGGCTCTGATACCACTTGTTATATTTCAGAGACATTATAAATCAATACACACAGTTAATAACAGAATTTAACACCAGCATTTCATGTGGTAAAACTCCAAAAGGGGAAACATCCACGTGCAAAGTATTAAATCTCATTAATGAAGAATGAGAGATTACAAGATGGGTCTCAACCTCACAGACAACTCTCTACATTGTGCATCCCAACCATGCACTATAGACTTCATGAATTTAGTTACATGATTAAACCAATGTCGATTATGCCCATTATGAGAAACTTCCCATAAACATCCATAATGAGAAACCTCCCATAAACAAATTAGTTTAGTTGTCATTTAACATCATCCAATAATGACATTCGATCAGTAGAGTGCCATTCACTCATAATCTGTCGACCAACAACATGCCATCCACTCATTATATTGCATTGGAATCATATATTATGTTAAGTTTGTATTGGATGTCCGTCTATTTAAAGTGTGCTTATATATTTAAAAAGTGTGTGCCATGGATGTATAATAAATACAATCAAATCACAATACGGATACTTAGCTAAGCTAATTTCCATTTATCCAAGCTAAGATGCATAGTTGAATAAAATGATGAAGAGTGCACTCAAATTGGCTGACCCCTACAAGATGATTCTACCACCTATCCTATAGTATTGAGAAATCATCATTTGCAACGTGTGCATAATGGTTGTTGGTTGCAGTTGGAAAATATGTGACAATCAATGCCTTTGTCTATCCATCGTTACAGTCTTACCATCGATCCATTTGACCATTTCATTCTTGCTTAATCATAACCGACTCTCCTAGAAAGTGTGAGATGCAGAGTGGTTTTAAAGAAAAGATGTCCAATATTCCATCACCTCAAAGGTTGTTGCTCACGCTACTAAAATAATGTGTGTGTGTGTGTGTTTGTGTGTGTGTGTGTGTGTGTGTGTGTGTGTGTGTGTGTGTTTGTGTGTGTGTGTGTGTGTGTGTGTTTGTGTGTGTGTGTGTGTGTGTGTTGTTGGAGGAATTGACTAGTATTATATGTTGCTCCTATCAATCACTACTATCTATGACTGCCTCGATTCGCTATAGTCAAAGGTGACAAGCTATTTTTGTTTTGGTCGAACCCTAAAATATTTTGAAGTTCTTTGGTTGTTGTTGTAAATATGTATTTAGCTATGGTCAATGTGGGGGGTCTATAAAATCTAGGTCAAAAAATTATTTGCAAATGGTCACTTGAAACTTTTTTACTCATGTCATTAGTAAAAGGTTTGGTCAACATGGTTTTACTCGGCCTTTTTAATATGGAATATATTATTTTGTTGATATGCTTTAATATAGTTGACTTGTATTCTTGTCGATGAGTTATAAAATTGTCGATGTCATGGTTGATATAAAAGTATTATTGTGGTCGAGACTGTCAATGTTTAGAAGATTGAGTTATGTATATCCATGAGTAAATCTACTTTAATAAATTTTGTAAGTCATTGAGTTTGAGGAGGTTAAATGTGAGTCTTTTAAGGGAGGTGATCCCTTCCATCATTGTAAATTAAGTCAATCTTTTTTCGATCATTTTCAGTTGAGTCGAGTCAAGTCAGACTGGTTCAAAGCAATCGGTCCCGACCATTATCAACAACACATGTTCCAAATATAGATAATTTAAATTTGCAGGAATTTTATACCCTCACAAAAGATGAAGATGACAATGATGGCATTCAAGCAAAAGACACCTTACGCCGCATAGAAAAATATCTTAAAGCTAGATGATGACACTAAGAACAACTAAACGTATCAAGCCCCCAGTTCATAAATGCAGAAGCATCTTTTCAGATTGTGATTGTGGAAGTTGAAAGGAAGAAAGATGGTATAGAAATTCGAAGAGATAAACGAAATAAGCCTGAGACAGGAAAAGGTTGGCCGGATGGGAGAGGGTGAGGCCTTAAACCAAGATACCTCCTTTCTAAGAGGATAGTCAACTTCCATAGTTAGAGGTTGAGACTTCGATGAACCGCTACCTGATTGAAGACAGATGCTAACAAGTCACCAGTCATGGTTGTTGTCTGCATACTTTCTCTCTTCAGGATGAAAAAGTATTTTGTTAGTAGGGGAGATGTTGGTGGGGCCTTTAGGCCTTTGTAATGGTCATAACTTAGTTAGTGTGTATAATCTTAATGAATGGTTAGTTGGAGCGGGTGTAACCACTCCAACCACATTCTCTATTTACAACTACCTACCAAGTGGAATAACATAATTCAGTGAATGTTTTGTCCAAGCTTGTGTCTTCTTGATGGTTGATTGTGCATGTGCTTTAGTCTTTGCTTGGATGATGCATTGAACCTATGCATTTATCACTTCTTGTTTGGCATCAATGTTAACACTAATGTTCAATAATCTCCAAGTCTTCATGATTCTTGCTTGACATAATCATGATTTTTGTTTGGCATCAATGATAACATCAAAATTACACAATCTCCCCCTTTGTAATTGATGTTACAACTAATCAAAATTGAGATCCCTCTAAGTATGAACCCTTTTTTTTACACGCAACATGCTCCCCCTTGTATTCATTCCATTTGATCCTTTTCTCTACTCTTTGTGAAAAATCTAATTCAACACTTATATGCAAGTCCTTCTACCTTGTATCTCTCCCATATAGTATCTATCCCCCTTTGACATCAATGGAAAGGGATGTCCCCTTTTAACAAGTTGCAGGTATAGTTAGGATAACCCCCTGGAGTTAGTATGAACGAAACCTAATCGAAAGGAACTTGCATTGAGCTCATAGTGGGTGTAGTGTCTACAAGTTGCGACAACTATCCATTGAATAAAGTAGTGTTAGTTTGAGTGTAAACAAGACTTACTCTTCTAAGTTATAGGGAAAAGCCCGCATCCTGCACAAAAATAGCCTTATCATTTTAGAGTGTCAGGGCTGTTGATTAAAGTCCCAGTAGGAAACTTACAGAACTTATTTTCAAAGCAACACCTGATTGGAAATTAAATAATTTCACTTGCCAAGATCAACCAAAACAGATGATTGAGAATGAGGCTAAGGATTGACAAAGCTCTCAATTGATTATGATACTAATCATATGCTCCTCAAGGAACAAATGTATCTTTTAACAATACACTTCATTTTTAAATGCAATGTCCAGAAAGTGTATGCTACCACACAAGAAAGAAGCATATTGGAAGCAACCAAGCGCAAGGTCATATACAAAAGTTTCGAGTTTTAAAAGTTTGGTGGAACCAATACATTTGAATTAATAACAATTGAATTTCAGTTAGGCTCATATTTCATAAGGGTCAACTTCATTGCAATATTTCTCTTATTCAAGGAAATTCATGTCCAAAACTGTCAACTCATTTTGAATTGCTAAACAAACAAAAAGAGGTTGATTCAAATTACCATTATACAATTGTAAATAAGTTAATCCCAAAAATAACCCAAGTTTTAACAAAAAAAATTGGAAGTCCATGTACCTCAAAGAAATTTAGTAACTACCCTGACATAGCAAACCTTGAATGCAAGGAAAAGCTTACTACTCTTCAAAGTTAGTGGACTTGTTGGTACTGAATATTTTATGTTTGATTACTTCATAACTTCAACATGTGTTGTAATTTAGGATTTTACTACACAGAGCGGTTAAAGGGAGATTTTTCAGTAAGGTAGGATAGATATGGACCATCTCATGGTTTTGATCAAATCCGATGTTGGAGCAAGATTTATATTGATCACTTCTATTGGTATCATGATTTCCATTTATTGCCATAATTTCCCACGATCCCCATACTATTGTTGTTGTTTGAAATGATTTTGATGGGCTCTATGATGAAGATCAAGCTTGTGATATTTTAAATAATTCTGGATTATCGAAATTGTTTATTTCTTTATATTAAGAACATCCATGTTGTTTAGTGAGTAGTTGTTGTGCAAGAGAAATGTGTATATACAGTTTTCCTGACTACAACAGTCCACCACCTAGAAAAAATTTGTGGTTAATTGTGAAGGATGCGAATGCAGGAGACAGCATGTGCACTAGTCATCAACCATTGTTTTCAGTTGACCAATTCTTTTATTGTCAACTAAATATTCAGCAAACTACTTAAAAAAACTTATCCTGATTCTAATGTTAAACATTTGTAATCAATTGTTAAATTGTTGAGTCAATCAAGCACTCCATCAACCAGTGTTCTTCAACTTTTTCAGTTGACCATGGCTATAATGATCACATGTAGAGATCTTGATCAGTTCACGACCATATCACCATTGACCAACAGTCTATCAATTAAAAGGGCTCATTAATTTGCAAACGACCATTGGAATTGAATATTGATATGAATCTGTGTGCAACGACCGATAGGTGAAGACTCAAATGATGGATTTGTTGTAGCCTTCACATTTCTTGATTACAAGTCAACGACAACTATGTACAAAATACAAGTTTTGGCATTTTCATCTCTTTCTACAATGACAAATTGATCAAGTACCTCGAAAATTATGTACAAAAGACAAGTTTTGGCACTGCGGTCTCTTTCTACAATGACTTTTCGACCAAGTCACATTCAGTCAACCATAAGCACTCGTCGTCTGTTATATTTCAAAAACAATATAATCAATACACACAATTAATAACAGTATTTAACACCAACAGTTCATGTGAAAAAAACCCAAAAGGCGAAACATCCATGGGCAAAGTGTTGAAGCTCATTAATGAAGAAGGAGAGATTACAAGACGGTTCTCAGCCTCACAGACAACTCTCTAGATCTTGCATCCCAACCATGCACTATGTACTTCATGAATTTAGTTACATGAGTGAATTGTTGTTGGTTATGCTCGTTATGAAAACCTTCCCGTAAACATCCATAATGAGAAACCTCCCATAAACACATAAGTTTAGTTGTCATTTAACAATCTCCACCTTGACAACAAAATTTACAAATACTTTGCCCAAGACTATTTATCACATTTTCTTTAAACCAAGAGAAGCTACACACCAATGTAACTTCTCTAACAATACAGGTTTTGTAAACATATCTGCACAATTTTCTTTAGTATGGACCTTTTTTAGATCTACTCCACCTTCACTAATGGCTTGTCTTACAAAATGATATTTTACATCAATATGTTTAGTATTACTATGATAAATAGGATTTGTAGCCGAATCAATAGCACTTTGACTCACACAGAAGACAGGCACATAATTCTGCAACCTTCTAATTTCTCTCAACAAACCTCTCAGCCAAATTGCCTCTTTGCAAGCATGTGAGGTAGCAATATATTCAACCTCTGTAGTGGATAAAGCAACTGTGTCTTGAAGCTTTGACATGCAACTTACAGCTCCACCTACAAGAGTAAATACATAACCTGAAGTAGACCTTCTCTTGTCCAAATCACCTGCGAAATATGAATCAAAAAAACCGCACACATAATCACTGTTACTATTAAAGGTGATACAATAGTCACATGTGCCTCTTAAGTACCGAAGCACCCATTTCACTTCATTCCAATGTTCTTTTCCAGGATTTTCCATGTACTTACTAACAACACCTACTTCATGTGAAATATCAAGTCTAGTACACACCATTGCATACAACAAACATCCTACTGAATTGGCATATGGTACACGAGACATATAATCCTTTTCTTCGGCACTACTAGGACATAAAATTAAAGAAATTTAAAATGGGAATCCAAAGGAACATTCATGGGAGTTGCCTTATTCATTTTGAATCTTTCAAGTATTTTCTCGACATACCTCTCCTATGAAAAACTAAGTTTACCATTGTTTCTGTCTCTGTGTATCTCAATACCCAAAATTTGTTTTACATCTCCAAGATCCTTCATATCAAAAGTCATAGCCATCTGAGACTTCAACCTGGTAATCTCAACCATGCTTTTGCTCACAATAAGCATATCATCAACATACAATACTAAGATAATGAATATATCATTCAACAGTTTAAAGTATAAACAATGATCATAGTCACTTCTAGTATAACCTTAGCTCACCATGAAAGAATCAAACTTCTTGTACCATTTCTTGGGTGATTGTTTCACGCCATACAATGATTTCTTGAGCTTGCAAACTAATATACCTTTCTGATGCTGTACAAAACCTTCTAGTTGTTCCATATAAATCTCCCCATCTAAATATCCATGTAAAAAAGGTGTTTTAACATCTAGTTCTTCTAACTCCAATGAAGTAACGCAACTAATGCTAACACAATACAAATAGATACAATCTTAACAACTGGTGAAAAAATCTCATGATAGTCTATACCTTCCATCTGAGAGTACCATTATGCGACAAATTTGGCTTTGTATCTTTCAACCTTAACATCAACTCCTTTCTTCAATTTGAAGACCCATTTACACCCAACCGTTTTTCTATCTTTGGGGAGTTTAACCGATTCCCATGTCTTGTTTTTCTCCAGAGAATCCATTTATTCTTTCATTGCCACCTTTCACTTAGCATTGTCAATACATTCAATGGATTCCTGAAAACAAGAAGGTTCTCCATCATCAGTAAATAAAACAGACGAAACAAAATCATTATACCTCTTAGGAGGATTTCTCTCCCTTAATGATCTTCTTGGTGTAGGCTACGGGGTTTCCACAATTTCTTGACTGTCTTCATCTTCTATGACTTCTCTCTCACTAGAAACTTCTTCTTGTTTCTTTGAGTCATTAGAAGATTGGTTCTCCAAGTGAATTAGTTGTTTTCATATTGCATGTTCCTGTTCCAAATCAACTCTTACACTTTCAGATTTAATCAGAGAAGATTCATCAAAAATTACATCTATGCTAATGACAATTTTGTGGGAAGTAGGATCCCACAATCTATATCCTTTCATTACATCATCATAACCAACAAAGTTGCACTTCTTTGATCTAGAGTCTAACTTAG
>LPNX011210800.1:0-27277 GCA_001517045.1 Pseudotsuga menziesii | reverse complement strand
AAACTAGATCCAAGAATAATGGATCAGATCCTATGAACTAGGAACTAACAAACCACTCATGCTATCAATAGACGATGCATTTCTACATTATCTCTAACAACCTCGATAGGAGTTCGAGAATAATAATTTATCAATGGAAATAATTTATCAGGAACAATGGTTTTTCCAGAGAGTTTTTGCAAAAGATTGGGAAGGCGTCTCGCTTTGTGGAATAATAACATGGGGCTTTTGCTACAAAGGTTCTGGTATAATTCCTCACAGATTGAACAGCTACTTTCCTGGTGCATTTAGGACGATTGAAAGTAACAGAGTAAGGTATCAGTCAACGACGTTGGATAGGCCCCAATGCAGATCGTCGGGTAGATAGATTACTCCATAAGTATATGTACAATGTAGTAAAAAAGTAATCATATACAAATCAAAACAAGGTGTTGAACCATCGTTTTTTCTCTTTTGACTTTTCACCTACGAAAACCGTTTACAAATAAAATTTTAACCACTGCCATATGCTTGGAATTGTGATTTGTTAAAATCAAAGCAAAAAACTGATATATATTATATGGAAAAAAATGATGTATATTATATGCACCATTAGTCACTCACCGAATTATTACATGGACGTATGCAATTCATTTAATCTCAAACAAATGTTATTTCTCGTCCACTTTAATAAAATCTTATCACTATATGCAACATTGGCACATTGAATACAATTATGTGAAGCCTTGCAACCATACTGGTTTATGCTGACCATAAATTAAAGAAGTTATGGAAGGTAATGGGAGGGAGTAAGAGTGAAAAATCCTTGCAACCATACTGGTTTATACCGACCATATATGAAAGACGTTATGGGAAGTATTGGGGGAAAGTAATACTGACAACAATCTTTTTTACTTTCCTTAACAGAAAAAGGCAAGCTCGCTCTAATTATCAACTACTGGTTGCAAAGGCTAATGCACAGATAGAGAAATTGGAGTGGTCCTTCTCAGTAAGTTCTGCACCTTTATCTGTCTATAAGAAGAAAACCAGTCAAACAGAGTCTTGAAGCACAACTCCTCTACTGCTATCTAAAATAAAATTCTAGCTTCCATTTATGGGAATGCAATGCTAAATGTGCATGATGGAGCGTACTTTAAACCAGGGCTCATGGTTGTATGCATTGAGAGATACATGCATTGAATGGAAGATGATTGCATATCTAGATTTGAAAATTTTCATTAAAACAAATAGTCATTACTAAATACATAGATTGTATCGATAGAGGTTCATGTGGGTAGTTAAAAGCCCCACCCAAATTATACAGTCACAGACGATTCCATGTTTTTTGAGAAATCGAGGCACCGACTATTCACATTTTTATGATAAGAAGCATTACAATATTTAATTTGAAATGATTCCACACTATACTAAATGTTTATGCAAGCAATAGATGACCTGTAGACCAATCTGTTGCTTGACAGTTGATGGATCAATTTGATAATAATTAAATTCAAGAACAAACTATTCAAAAATATAAACACATAAATCAGATTTCATCGACTTATCGTTATAAATTAGAATCGAAAATTGTTTATGGTTGTCATAGTACAATATAATCTCATTTAGTAGATTAAAAAAAATTATGATAAGACTAACAAATTAAGATTAACAATGCTACTAAATTATATGAAAAAAATGGTAGCTCCGAAATCATACATTTCTTATACAAGACTATAAGATAACGTTTATAAAAAAAATTAGAAATTTGTCACATTTGCGAGCACATGAAATGACAGAAAGGCCACAAGAATATTTAGCATGAAAAGAGAAATGATGATGATGACATGTATATCATCCCTGAGCTACCTAATAAAACATTTCAATAGATGGGGAGTTAGTAAACGATATGTAAAGAATATATTCCTTCGACAGTGATGAGACATGCGGTTGCATGCATGCATTCCATGCTTTATGAGTGTTCGTTTGATTGTGTGTTGGAATATGCACTCTACTCATAACACTAATTTCTTATGTGCTATTTCCCATGAACATTCAACAGTGCATTTGTGCAGCTCAATCAGAACCCAATATTTCATGCCTGCTATTTCCTGCAACCTCTATCTTCCAAGGATGTAAAACTCATGAATTCTTTGTCTAGTATGCCAAGTGGTTTCCGCTTTTTGATGGCCTAGACATTGTGTGCTTCTATGTGTTCATTGTTGGTGTGCTTTCATGCCATGCACTACCAAGGTCGCCATCTCTCACCCTTTTTGTTTTCTTGGGTTCCTGCCATGGATTACGGTTTGTGCTTGGTTCATGCACTTACCTCTCATGCTCTGCCAACTCCTCGCATCATCTCACTGAACTTCTATATTTTCAAAGGTAATATTGTTATGCCTATATGGATTTCTACACAAAGTTATAGATTACATATTACAACAGAAGTTATAGATACATCAGGATGTCAGATATATATTAATGGCACAACACGGGGGGGCCTTCATCATTGTGGTGTTGGGGGTGTTGTTTATTTATAAGCTACTCATATTTTCAAATTGAAATTGGGATGAAGCAAAGTTCTGAATGTGGTGCTTGGAAGAAGCTTGATCTAGTGGCAAAGTTCTCAAATTATAGAACATTTCACTTTGTGCCATTTCATGTAGGAAATTGTAGTTATGGCGAGCTTGCTCCATCAAATGATTTAATGTGGAATTTAAAAGCTACAAGGGAATTGATTTGAAAAAATGAAAATTGCAAGAAGGAAATGACAGGGAAGTGAATGAGCTTTTGGATCCCATCAGGCTCAGTCACAAGGAAGGTAAAATTACATGTAAGATAAAAGATTAAGTTTTATTTTCCAAGCACATATTTTTTAGTTAAGTTTGTAGAAGAATTGTTTTTGGCATATAAAGCTTTCAATTCAATCTGTGGGAATGGTTCAATGTGATGTAGTAGCAGTTACAACAGGAGTAACTGGCATAGGCAAGGCTGCAAGAGGCATACTAGGCGAGTTCATGGCTACGATAGTTTGGCGGACAAAGGGAGGCACAACTATGGGAAGCGTACCAGCAGAAACAACAACCAATGTCGCAGTTAGGGAGTTGCTTCAGGTGGTGTAGGGATTGTTAAGCCAAGTTGGTTAATTTCCAGTGTAGAAATTTGAGCAATGGAAGCATCCAAACCAACAAGGGCAGTTAGGGCTGCACTGACAAATCCAAGCAAGCTAACAATGGAGGAATCCTCAGATGATGGTAACACAGATGATGGTAACCCTAAAAGTCTTATATTGTTGTAACTTTTCTATTCTTTTAGGATTTTTCTAAGCATTCAAAATTTCCACCCGGACGGAAAAATCGTCGACCATCTCTCCGGTAATCAGAAAAAAAATTGGTCTAGTAGTCCTTCACTGGCCCCTGTCTCTAGCCATCCATATTTCCATGGCTACCATAGCATCACATCACTCCGATCATATATGGCCTTCCTTAGGCAGTATCGTCCACCTCACTCGTCCGCCCTAGTCCAAGCTATTTATGTTCTCCATTAACATGCTTATGTGGTTTGTTGTTTGCAACCTTGCATCAGTTGTTTCTGTTCTCCGTTACTTTATATAATTCCTTGGGGGTTTTGATGGGGTTCTAACGTGAAATTGAGGCAACAAAGTTCAAACTGATATCAAACCCAGTTTTGGGTAAGAACAAAGAAACCCTAAACCGCTAGTTCAGACCTACTTTTGGTTGAAACATATGCACATGAAGTCTACTAATGGATTCCCCCCCTTATGTTACTAGATGCAAGGTTTATTCAAATCCAGTTGACAGAAAGTTATTCCAAAACCTTCCAAGTAAATGTCTAGTCTATATGTTATTTAGAAGATTAAAAAATTGTCTAATTTAACAACTCAATCATCAATTCAAGATAATGCATGGTGCATGCAAAGGCCTTGGAATGCATGTAAATTATAGTAATGTATGCCTCCTCTTACGTTATTGAATGCAAGGTTTTTTCAAAACTAATGGACATAAACTTATTCCAAAATCTGCCAAATCATTTTCAATCTATGTGCAGTGTATGGATCTCTCTATAAAAGACGTTGTTAGAAAATGAAAGTGGGATGAATTGGAGACATATGTTTATTAATTAATGCATGCATGTCCTTTTACATTTGTCTATATCATCACCAAGAAAGAAGCTTAACTGGGAGTATATTATTCAGACATGAACCTGTGAAGGAATTAAGCCTTCAGACGCTAGAAGAAAATGATGCTTGGCCTTTTCCATGGATAAAAATAGTAAGTATCTCTTTCCCTTTGCTTATCAAACAAACTTTGCAAGAGTTGAAAGAAGTAGTAAATGTGTTGTCCATAATTCAACCCTTGGTTATCATGATCTATTTTACAAGTGATGTATTTTACTTGCAAATTATAGACATGCATGAAATTATATCTCTTAAATAAATGAATGAAAACTACACAATATTAGCTTAATATTTTGTTCCCATGAATCTTGCACCTGTGAATATATGAAAAACTTGTACCCTGAGGAACGAATAAGCAAGAAAAATTTGTTAGGCTTATTTGTTAGGTCTCCATGGAGCTTATGCTATTGATCGTCTTTCTTTAAATATTGCCTATATTACAATTGTCTGCTTCTCACTCTTCAAGCAAAGCAATGCAACAAAGACTCCTCAATCTTGAATTACAATTGAACCTCATCAAGATCTCTCAAATAATTGGCAGGAGGAAGATATGCATGGATTTATAGGAGGAACATATCCAATATGATAGCTTGTAAAGATTCAAAGGAGGCAGTTTAGAGGCTGTGGCTATATGGTCCAAAGGCGGTGAATCGGTGCACCTAATTAATTATTCAATGCATATACTTAATTTGTCATATTTATTTAATTAATTTGTTAGGTTGAAAACTGAGGTTATGTGCTCACATTTTGTGAGATCCCGGCAATAGCACCTCCAAGCTATTATCCAATAGTATGTTAGAAAATTAATATTAATAATATTTTAAATGTTATAAAATATGCAAAGTTTGGTTAAAGTAATGTTATTACTTACAGGTCAACCCAAATTAATTGATAGTGAAAGAAAAAAAATCAATACAAGAGTACCTTTGCCTTCGGTAGGGACTAATAAGGGATTATCGATTTAGACCTGCTTTTACCATTTCTACTAGAAAAATGCAGCCAAAGTAACAAATGGTGATCCAAACTAGACCAACATATAGTTTGCCATCTATTTTTGTTATTTTCTAGTATAGGAAGATTGAGGAACCTCAATCTAATTGATTACACATAATCAACTAACCAGTCTGGACCTCCAAAGCCACGACTCACAATCAAAGGAAAAAATTAAAAGTAGGATATTAGTGAAACTATCAATCACTTTTTCTAATGGCTCGTAAATATTGTTGGGGGTAGTAATACCATTAAGTGCCATGGAATGATCTTCTACCACTTTTGAGTTTAATTTAAAAACATTGTTTTCTTAAGTTGGGTCCATATCATTTGAGCATGAAAGAATCCAACTCTAATCCATTGGCTTCCCCTTTTCCATAGAACCACAACTTAAACACTATGAAAATGTATTAAACGCTTTTGAAAAGATGAGGAAAACAGTTCCCCCCCTCCATCCACCAACATACATTATTGTGGTCCCACTAGAACTCAATTTTCCTCAATGTTTTTGACAATATACAATCCTGCATCCCATAACAACTGAATTGTCTCATCAACACACCTTTTTTTAGATCTAGTGAATTTCAAGAATATAACTAAAGCACATATTTCAGTTTTTTCTGTGAATAAGACTATAAACCAACAATTTAAGACTCCTCTGTTACCTTATCAATAGCAACACCCGTGATGAACATAATTTCTTTAACCAATGTTAATCACCAAGATCCACCATTTGAGGGTTATCAACAACCATATAAATCACCAAGAGTTGGGAATTTTCCTGTAAATTCTTCTCAGTGAAACAAGCCTTCCATTCCATGCTAGAGTGCATCTTCTACATGAGTTTTGTTGGTCTATACTGCTAGTTTATAGATTGAAAGATACGAAATTATGGGCTTATGCATTGCTAGTAAATGTGTTGTTTTTATAAAGGAAAAAGGCTCTAGAATTATTCATTTATTTTTATATTTTTAACTCTACCATTCCCAGGAATAACTACCTAATACTTTGCATCATACCCATGCCACATATCTCCTAGAATTTGACTGATTTGTTGGTTGCTTCAAGTGATAGAATCTTTGTAGGATTATGAATATGAAATCGAACTTGCACACACTTCTCATGTCACGCCTGAAATGCATTATTACTTTTTTGTTCATAACTATGTGAATATGGCATATTTAGAAATGAAGACAGTACCCCCCCCAAAAAAATTGATTGTTGGCTGAACTAGAGCCAAATTCTATACCTCTAAAGTCATGCCTCCATATGTACCAAGAGAGGGAAATGAGGAGCGTTCAACTAGAAATTGTAAGCAACAATATCAAGATGTTATCCATATGCAAAGAACTAAGAACATCCTCAATCATGAGACACATCAAAATGAAAAAGAGGACTTCAATAGGAAAGCCTCCATCTCATCCACATAATCTATACAAGGGATAAGAGAGAAGGGAACTCTAGAATAAAACCATCACAAGCCATCCATGAGGGAAAATTACTCCTCCCAAGCTAGAGCACTCTCTCAAATGAGATTCCTTGCCATCCAATATATGCTAGAAAAGGGGGCTATCCATGGGAAACCACCAATAAAGCAATCTCATGTGCAATCCATGTGTCATGAAATAGAGCACTCTACTAATATAGGCCTACAAAGGCCACCATATCACCCATGTCATCAAATCATGAGTTTAAGACTTAGGTTCCTCTATTGTCCATGTTACACATGTGAATGAGATGCATCATCAAAGTTTCAAACCCTCATAAACCCCTCCATAATCACTCATATAAATAGCCAAAATTCATGAGAAGAAACATCCCATAGTTGTTATCCCAAATACATCATGAAAATTCATGCACTAGGGCATCATCAACACTAGGAAAACATCACCACATGAAGCAAATATCAAGCATCAATAGTAGGCCATCCAAATCCCCATCAACATGTAATTCCATACTAAAATTTGTGATAAAACTGACATGTGGACACCCTTGTCAAATTGGGGGGAAGCAATATGTTTTGATGAGTGTTTTAGGAAGCTTTCGAGGTTCTATCCCTAGGGTTTAGCTC
The DNA here is from genome assembly GCA_001517045.1 of Pseudotsuga menziesii. NCBI lineage: Eukaryota > Viridiplantae > Streptophyta > Pinopsida > Pinales > Pinaceae > Pseudotsuga > Pseudotsuga menziesii. Next base: position 20,042 of record LPNX011210800.1, on the reverse strand, counting down.
ATATAAGTGTAGATTTGTTGCGGGTATTGGAACTGATGTTGTTTCTTTTTCCAATAGTTGAGAGAAAAATAATTTTTCCTTGATAACTTTGTTGAAATCTTGAAAACATCCCATGTCACGGCTTGAGTGGTGGAAAGTGTCAATTTGTATTCACATAAATTCTACCATTACAGAAAATATTCTTAGTTCATGTATAGTTTTGCAAAAGTGACTTTGTCTTCATTGAATTGTTGTAGTTCACAAAAGGAATCTAGCTATGCCAACCAATCATCAAGTAACACTACAACCATTTGACTATTATAGGGCATGTTTTTAACCTTGGCTCACTTTGAGAGAACCCAAATTTAATGTCAAACTTCCTTCCATACCACTAAATGTTTTGTTTAGAATAATTCTAGACGTCTTTTGGTGGATAATTGTTTGCAACAGTATGATGGATGTTGTTAAAGTCTACAACTATTAAATTGAGCACATAGATTTGTGGACCAACACACAACTCACAAGATAAATCATACAATTTACTGTGACAATTGAAGAATCAATCAGTGCAAAAATGGCTTGCGATTGTGAATGCTTTCATTAATAAAAAGTAATTAGATAATTAATTACGATTAAGTACAATGGCTAAATAGCCACATGCGATTCGAATCCATGTGAGGAAATTCGAATTGGTTGGACTCTACTTGACTGAATGGTTAACCGACCTTGTCTAAATCATTATCAGAGTTCATCAGAGTTCAAAATCCAAACTCAAGTACATCTAATTCAGTGTTAACTAGTCTAACTCACTGAGCTAGGTGAGTAAATGCAGCCATGCAATCCTAGCTCTAATTGAGTATAACTAAATGTAGGGAACTAGAACTGAATGTAACTGACTCCTAACTGAGCTTGACTAGTCACCAATTGAACTCAACTAATGGAGGTTGGTATCGGTACTCACAGTGGCTCCTTATTTGTAGCAATTGATCTAGGAGGCTCCTAAACTGATGCATGCAAGTGCAAACAGTGGCAGTTGGCCTCAATTAGTGTTCCCCACACTTTAGTAACTAGTACATGTGCCCCAATTAGGCCAAGTGGACCCAATGGTGCTAGTGACTAAAAATAGACTGAAAGGACTGCCAATTTAGAAATGACTCCTGATTTAGACATAAATGACCAAATTGGACAAGGGAGGATTATAATACTAACACCCCCCCTGAATTCTAACTTGGAGAATATGTGGGCCCTGGTAACTAAGACCATAGGTCACTCATTACAACAATTAAACTAAAGTAACTGCTCAATACAAGGAGCTGGGGAAAAAATCCCCCCCTCTAACTAAGCAGATAGAATTAGGATTCAAGTTTGAAAAACTTGAAAATATGTTGTTGCAATCTCTATGATGTAGCGAAGCAACATGCATGATGTTCTATGCACATGTATCCTAGGGCTTGGCATGTAGACTTCTCCATCTTCTCCCAAAATGATGATGGAAGGAAGGAGGAATGTAACATTTGGCTCATGCAGGATGAAGAGGTCTATAGATCCACTCTATTCTTCTAAATGCAGTGAGACTGAGCCCTTTCCATGTAGCATCTTATAGGAAGTCTATTGCATCTCTCTGAAGGAGGTAATATTGCATGACATAGCACAAGGTTCTTAGTCTTCTGAGTGTTAGATGGATTTCCAGTCATCTTCCTAGTTTCAAGTTTGGAAGTAGGGACTGGATCTGGATCTGAATCACCCTGAATCTTAATCTCATAAACTGATACAGCTGGATCTGCAATACTAGTGGAAACTGGAAAAAAAGTAGATGAAATGTTTTTACCTTCCCTTGAAAGTGGTTGTTGAGAGTACACAAGTTCTGAAAATAGCATGAAGTGTGAGAACTCATATGCCTTGGAGGCATGATTTGCAGCACCCTTCACTATGATGTTCCCATTAGAGATATATGTGATCTCCACAAAGTCAGGACGAAATATCACTCACTTTGGAGAGCCAGCATGAGTCATTTGGTATACAGACAACAGATTTGTAGCTTAGGAGGGCACGTAAAGGACATCTTTGAACTTTCCATGTTCAAGCTTGATAGAACCCTTCCCTTTGGATTGAACTTTACTGTTATTGGCCATATGAATACTAGGACCATCAAAAGACTCCAAGGAAGATGATGATTCTCTAGATGCAACCATATGATTGTAAGCTCCAGAATCAATGAGGAAGATATGTGTTTTTGAGTAGCTAGTCTTCAGTGCATGGCATGTCTCTTCATGTTCTTCAGTTTATTCTCTATGGTTAGCATTCCTTGCACTAGAAGGTACAGTAATGTTATGTTTCTTCAAAAGAAAATCCATCTCATCAATTATTCTTCTGATACAAGTGCTTTCTGGATGAAATCCCCTTCCACAGTAAGAACAAAGTTTCTTTCCTTTGCCATTCTTCTTGCTTCTCTTCGAACATGAAGGCTCATTTGACTGCTCTTTCTCCACATGAGACTCATCCTTTTGCTTCCCTTTATCATTCGCTACCTTAGGTCCTCCAACAACCAGTGCTTGATCTCTGGAGGATCAAATGATTCCTGTTTGGATCAACTTGTCATGCTCCTGAGTGAGAGATTCAATGAAGGAGTTTAGAGTAGACATCTTCCAATTTGGAGTAATGAGCTTCACTGAACGAAATGTTGATACAAAGACTAAATAGTCTACACCAAGTTTTGAGAGAACGACAAGGATGACTTGATCATCCTCCTTCTCAACCTTGCACAACTTCAATTGGAACAGTAGATTCTTGAATTTTGTGAAGAAGTCAATTAGTGTTTCGAAATTGGCTGGATGAAGAGAAATCAACTCATTCTCCAGCTGATAGATCCTCAGATCATCCTGCTTATCAAATAAGGAGGCAAGATTATCCCAAACCTGCTTGGGAGTCTTCAATCCATTGATGTGGAAGAGAAGATCTCGAGAGATTGAGAGGCACAAGAATCCATAGGCTTCATCAAGCCTATTGAAGTACTTTTCTTTTCCAACATAATGGATTGGCTCTGCCTCTGCCTCCATTGTAAGTCTGAAGAGTCTTCTGGAGCGTAACTGCATCTCCATGTCCTCCTTCCACTAGTGATAGTTGAAAGGAGTGATAAGCTCTATTGGAGGGGCCATCTAGAATGCAATGAAGAATACTGAGTTGTTCTAGCGAATGCAGTGAAGGAGACTGAGCTTCTTGTAGAGAATGCAGTGAAGAGGACTGGTAAACCTGTAAATCACACAATCAAACAGACAAAATAAGGTCGACGGTCTGCACTTTTGGAATTTCCTTCACACCCAACATAGTTGATCAAGCAAGCTTGATCAACAATTCCTTAACTTGGGATATTAAGTGTTAAATTCTCCACTTCTGGTGCAGTACTGGAAGGAGCAATTGCGGCTCAAAAAAATTGGATCCAATTATGAATCTATAGTAGGAGAAGTTCCTTGTCATGTCGAGCCTCTAATACCATATTAAATTGAGCACATAGATCTGTGGGCCAACACACAACTCACAAGATAGATTATACAATTTACTCAACAATTGAAGAATGAAATAGTGCAAAAATGGCTTGCAACTGTGAATTCTTTCATTAATCAAAAGTAATTAGATAATTAATTACAATGAAGTACAATGGCTAAATAGCCACATGCAATTCGAATCCATGTGAGGAAATTCGAATTGGTTGGACTCTACTTGACTGAATGGTTAATTGACCTTGTATAAATCATTATCAGAGTTCATCAGAGTTCAAAATCCAAAGTCAAGTGTCTAATTCAGTGTTAACTAGTCTAACTGACTCATGTAGGTGAGTAAATGCACCTCACCTACATGCAACCATGCAATCCTAGCGCTAACTGAGTAGAAATGAATGTAGGGAACTAGAATTGAATGTAACTGACTCCTAATTGAGCTTGACTAGTCACCAACTGAACTCAACTAATGGAGGTTGGTATCGGCAGTCCCAGTGGCTCCTAATTTGTAGGGATTGATCTAGGAGGCTCCTAAACTAATGCATGATGCAAGTGAAATCAATGGCAGTTGACCTCAATTAGTGTTCCCCACACTTTAGTAACTGGTACATGTGCCCCAATTAGGCCAAGTGGACCCAATGGTGCTACTGACTAAAACTAGACTGAAACGACTCTCGATTTAGACATGAATCCTGATTTAGACATAAATGACCAAATTGGACAAGGGGGGGATTATAATCCTAACATCAACAACTAGGAGATATTGGAAATTTTTCCATCTGTGTGCTCTAATTTCCTAGTGATTGGAAATAAGTCTTCAAGAAGAGTATAGCCTCTCAAATGTCCTCTATATTATTATCAAAGTAGGAATCCCAATCACTTCACCTCCAAACTATTCAATTCCTACTTAACACTTTAATGGTATTAGATGGGGTGCTCTTTTTTCATCCTTACCAGGCTCTAGAAACTTGGATTTATGTCCTTATTAAAGTTGGAAAGGGGTGGTCCTTAATTTTTACTATGCATTTTTTGGATTGAATAGCCATCGTCATCATTCTCCTTAAGGCTATGAGGATGTTTTTTTCCTAGTGCAAGAACTTACTTATAACCTTATATAGTGTGTCAGGACCAAGTCTAAAGCGAATCTATTATTTATAATTAAAATCTTAACAAATCCTCAAAGGACATTTGCATAATGGAAAATGATTAATTCAAATTTGTAAACAATTTCATTTTACATGCTCCTGAATTGTCTAACAAGTATAGCTACCATTATTTGACTTATTTTATAGTTGGTTAAGAGTCAGTGTTACAAATATCGTGTTGGCAAATATATCGCCGAGGGTCCAAAAACAAATAATCGGATTTATCGAAAAAAATGTCGACAAACATTGACAATATACCGACAAACTTAAAAAATACAAAAATATTCTTTTTTTTTCAATTTTCTAAACATCTAAAGCAGCAAGAACATTAAATAAACCTAAGTTACCGAAGTACGGATACAGAGCAACCTTATTTTTAAAAATCCAAAATCTGGATACTACAAGTAAACAACAAATACAAATAATAAATATAATTTTTAAAAATTCTAAAAGTAAAACTTATATAAAAATTAAAAACTATATAAATTTTTAAATATAATGATGACTTTTATTAAATAATCTTTAGTGACATCACTATTAAGCTTTAAGGAAATGAAACATCACCCAAAAAATTCATATATTAAATTTTAATAACATTATATAAATATAAATATATTATAATTTATAATTTCAATAAATAAATTATAATACCAAAATTATATTTTAATAACATTATATAAATATAAATTTATTATAATTTATAAAAATAAATTATAATACCAAAATTATAGAAACTTTAATAACCTTAACTTTAACTTTAAAATATAACTTTTTAACTTTTGGATATAACTTGAATATAACTTTCAACTTTAACAACCTTAATGGTAAAAAATAAGATAAATAAATTTTTAAATATATAACTTTACAAATTTAATATAACTTTTAACTCTAACAACTTTAACTTTCAGATATAAAATTATGTATAATATTTAAATTTTTAAAGATATAACTTTCAAATAAATAAAATTTTAAATAAATAATTTATGAAGATTTAAGTTATATTTTATAATCTAAAATGTTGTTTGAAGGGCTCGACATGTTGAGCATTCATTTTGTTCATCTGTGCTGAGGGCTCCCAATGAGTCACGACCATTAGCGGAGTGAACGAATCGATCCATGAAAGCAGGGTTCATGAACAGGAACATGCAACCATGGCGGGCTTTACCCAATGTATATACCCCAACATCCAACAAATTTAATGTAGGAATCAGAGACAGACTGAAACCGTGTTTGTTCAAACAACAATTAAATTTCACTGAGGATTCACCATTATAAACGCGTTTGACTATTAAAAACCATTGTAAAATTGTTATTAAGCAACGGATCCTAAGCGGATCCGGATCTGAATCCAATATGGAGATCCGCGGGTCCATGCCCGAGGGAAGGAGGATCCAGTAACAAAGGAAAAAAAAAAAACGACTGTTTCGTTGACCCTGCGCAGACGCCCGACGTCTGTTTGATCGACTCGCGATTTTTTACCTTCAAATATCGCCGAAAAAATCGCGGCGATGTTTCCCAATAATATCGTCGAGGGAAAGAAGTCACAATATATCGCGATGTTGACGACAAATCCACGATTTTTGTAAAAAAATTTAGGACACATGTTCATGTACTTCGTTTTGATCACTCAGTTCTACTAGTAAATGGACTTTATGATGTTCCTTTGACAATACAATCAATGCATGACTTATGAATCTAGAAAAATGTAAAATATGCCTACATCAAAAAAATGAACTAAAGTTTCATTGCACTAATTTTATCTTATAGAATCGATCACACAAAAAACAACTTCCAAAGGAGAATATCATATGAACTGAAGTTTCATTGCACTAATTTCATCTTATAGAATCGATCACACAAAAAACAACTTCCAAAGGAGAATATCAAACAATATGGTAAATACAAATTAGTATAGTCCATAAATCATCAACGTATGTTACAAAATGAGAAGTGAAGTTAAACCTTTTAGTCCATAAATCATCCACGTATCTTACAAAATGAGAAGTGAAGTCAAACCTTTTTAGTGATTCTTAAATTGCAATTAACATAGGACATCACAAGCTTTGATGCATCTCCAACATTTGATATAAGAAGCTCCATATTCTTTACAATATACTCTGACAGATTGAATATTACAAATTGAAGAGCTTGAATATAAGGATCCCTTAAATAGCCTGCACAGACACTAGCAAGTAATGTCACTATTAAATTATGCATGGTTTGAACAAGTTTGTGACAATCCTTCCTAAAGTCCACAACAGAAAGTTGTTTGAACAAGTTTGTGACAATCCTTCCTAAAGTCCACAACAGAAAGTTGGGAGAAAAAAGATGCACCATTTATTAGTATTGTGCTTTATGAATGGGAACCAACATCAAACCCAATGGAACTTTGACAACATTCAACTTTTTGGAGTTTCATTGAAAGACAGTGTTGGTAACTGACAACACATGAACTTTTGATATTCATTTATTTCATTTAACAACTCTGGCTCAGAAACTGTAAAATCCATTAAAGAGTAGGTTTGAATCTAAATGAGTATGTCTTATTGATATTTGTACAAGTTGTGCATTCGAAAACAACCGGTGAACTCTCCCTTGAAGACAAAGGAAAAGTCTTTTTGGAGTAGGTGGGTGGTAGTCTGAATATAAAATATCCACAACTAGACTAAATTTGCTATGATTGGTTGCAGTATCCATCATAAGGATGACCACAACCAAACCAATTTTTATCTTGTAAACTTAAGAAATGCAATTGGAAGCATGTTAGCAGAAGAATACCTTTGACATATTCATGGACTTTCTCAATAATACCCCTCTCTAGATCCACTAAAATAAAGACAGGTACAATCTCCATGCCGAACTTCTCTTCTATGCTACAAGAAAATAACAAACAATCAAATATTAATTTAAAATAGATTAAATTTAACCACTGATAGATTTTAGGTATGACATAAATCATTTTAAACGGTCCATCTATGAGATAATATCAAGAATAAAAGGCAATGGAGTGAAAGATATTGGTGAACAAGCTAATTCAAATCATTTACATTCATCCCTGATAAAATATTATGTAAAGGCTTCACCTGCTCCTCGAGATCCATCAACCACAAACAGTCTTCCAGAAAGAGGGAAACTGTTCCCCCAATATTCATCACTAAGTATACCTTTTAGACCATTTTTGGTTGCAGAATGGAACCTGTACAACATGAGTGGGCCTAATGGTTAAGAGCATGTGTTTCCTCTTAGGAGGTCATAGGTTTAATCCAGAGGGGGTAGTGTATGTACACCTTTATAGACTTTAGCAGTTAAATTGCTGTGCAGAGGGAGGTCCCTTGTCCCACAACTAAGGGGGTCTCATACACCAATTTGGTGTCTCGCTTGGCGGTGACCTTAAAAAAAAAAGAAATTATATTATAGCCAATAAGTTTTGCATCACTTTTCCTCCTCACTGTTGTATTTAATGCTCCAATAGACTGAGCAATTGGTTCCACTTCATGACAACACTGAACAACAGACGCCTTGTGAGGTATTGAAGCAATGAAACCAACAAAATCAAGGGAAATATTAACCCTTATAAACTCCACAATATCATCAACAAGAAAAGGTACATATACTGCATCAATCCCTATCTCTTTGAATGTTTGATTGTGCAGAATTGGTCCTTTGTTGTCACTATTGGATTTCCTATGATTCCAAAAACCTTAGTGTCTTTGCCTAAGTTATTTATCCTGTATATATTTAATATATCATTCAATGTCGGTTAACCCAAAGAAAATTCTTTCCCTGCTCCCGAGGATCTATATGTAAGATATCCACCAAACTTTGGGCAAATAATCCAACTAATCAGCCCTCTGGCAGAAATCACCGATGCAATAATGTGAACTCGAGAGTGTGTAAACACTTGAAAACCCTGAGCCACATCACAAACATTAGTGGGAGTTGTTGTAAATATTATAATATCAGCTCCTTTGGATTATAATCCTGCAACAAGGTGACCAAGTTACTCAACTGTGGAGTCCTTTAGAAATTATGATTAGAAACAATGATATTGCAAACTCTTGATTTCTTGTCATACATTTTTTGTGAAATCAGTTACCATCTGGAGACTCACATCAAGATACTCAACATCCAATTCTATAGCCAAACGAAGTACATCAAGACACGTTGCATCATCGCCTTCATACTCACCTTCTTCCCCCTTTGGCCTCTAAGTAATGATGATGGACAATGTTCTTTCTTTGAGTAAAAATGCTAAATAAGCCTTTAGATTGAAGACTTTTAACAACTGATCTTGATCTCAACAACGTCTGCTTCATCAACTTTGTCTTTGTCTTGTTGCTTTTTCTTTAGTGTCTCTTCCATTGAATGTGATATGACAATGCAGCAAACAAGGCATCCTCTGTTTTGGGCCATTTTTAGTTTCAGTCTTTGATGAATTTTAATTGATTGGTAGAATAGGATGTTATGTCAATGCCTATTGCTCTAATTTATACATATAGCACAAGGCAGCAATGGTCTTATCAAAGGTGTTGACAATCACAGATTGGCGACATTAGAACCAACTGCTAAAACAAAATAATCTATTTGAACAATAAAGGGGGGTTGAATACATAAGTTGACTGGAAAGGAAACAATCTTTGGCTAATGATGAGTCATGAAAAAAAAGGTCTATATTTCCTTGTTTTCTTTTTTTCTTATTTTGCAGACCAAAATGCATCAAAAACTCAGAGGAAATTTCCCCTTTTGAGGTCTATATTGAAGTTTGTATATGAACAATTAAACCTACATGGCTACTTGCAAAGATAACACCAATCAGTGTTAACTATCGAATTTGGTTTTATAACTTCCTTTTTCATTTGCTCAAAAAGTTCAAGAGCCTCATCTCCACAACCAAGATGTGCAGATCCTACAATGACAACAGTCCATGAAATCACATTCTGTTTTGCAATGTTTTGAAATGCCTTAACAACATCTTCTATGCTACCAGATTTAGCATACATAGTAATAAAAGAACTCCCCATTGAGAGGGGTAGTTCAAATCCAGTTTTAATAATGTGTGCATATATCCTTTTTCACTCTACTAAGGATGCAAGCATGTCACGTGCATAGAGGAGACATTATAGAGTCCCATGATACCGTATCATCTATGCTTGCACATCGCACTACATTGTAACAAGGCAAATCCTAAAACAAACATACGATTCGAATCCAGTCTTAAATATTGGAGAATGAAGTTTGAACCCCTTTAACCCGACTCATGGTTTCCAAGCTCACACATCCCTGAAGAACACTAGCAAAGCTAAACTAATAAGGATCTACACCTGAGACTCACATACAAGAAAAAAATTCAAAGGCCTCCTCACCATGCTCATTCTGAGCGTAGGAAGTGATCATTCAAGTCTATGCGGTCACATTTCATTTAGACATTTTGTCAAACAGTTGGTGTGTATCCTTAAGTATACCACGCTTGGTATACATATTCATAAGATGATTTAATACAAACATTTCACGTTTAAATCCTACTTTAATCATGTGAGAATGTATATATTTCCCATGTATATAACCTTTTTTTGTAATGCAACTCTACTGTAGGTAGGTTTCCATAAACATCCAAATATGTTTGAACTCCATGTTGTTCCAGGACAAGAAAGCTTTTCAAGGCCTCATTCACCATTCCTTCTTTACATAATTCGACCATATTGTTGCATAAACTTGGTTTTGTGCCCAATTTGTGTGGTAGTACATGAATTGGGAAAATTTCTCCGCAAAGGTTTCCTAGTGAAAACAAAACCTGTTTGATTAAAGCACCGCTGGGAAGGCATCCATCTAATGAGGATGGCCTGTGGCAGAGCTTTGTTGACGAGGCAACCCCTGTGGCAGAGCTTTGTTGATGAGCCAGGATGGGGAATGGAGGTCATAGGTTCAAAACTGGCGGGGTAGGGTTGTTCATTTGGCCTGCTGTGACAAGGTTTGAAGGGTAGGCATCGGAGACGTCTCGGCCTCTGCTAAGTCACAAATTATTGGTATATCTGGCTTGCAGGCTGTTGGATATATTTAGGCTGTTGGATATACTCTTGAAAAGTTGCTATTCCCGTGGTTAAGAAAAAAACCTGCAAAAGGGAATAATAAGTAACAGCAATCTATGTGTTTTTACATTGAATGAAAAATGCACATGAATTCTTACAATGGTCTCTGTTTACACGCCTTTCTCACATCATTCTTCGCTTCACTCAGGTTACCATTCATAGTCACGATAATGGATTTTTCGGTTTCGCTAGGAAGTTTAATTCGCCTGTAGATAGAAAGTTTAATTCTCGTTTGGAAACTGGAAACAAGGGGAATTGGACTGCACGAGATACAGCGAAAATTCAAATAGAGATATAGGTATTTTCCTTTTCAATGTATTTTTTCCCTAAATTTGATGTAATAAGCTTCACAACACCACTAAAAGTGAAGGGAACAAAATCGAAGGCATTTACGGGACCAAAAAATTATCAACGGGTTAGGTAGGCCTAAAGGCTAGCTGGCTCGTTCAAGATTGAGTTAGGAGGACTTTTTTTTATTTAACTAAATTAAAGTTCAAAAAGTATTTAAACTAGCAATTGCCCCAAGGAAGGTGCAATAATACGCCGTTAAGGTAGTTGTTAGCGGGGAAGCGAGGAAAAAAAGTGTGACATTGAAGTGAGCCAAAAAAAATGCAGCACTTCAATGTATTGAAAAATCAGAAAATTAAATGTCATTGCATGGGAGAAATATATCTGATGAAGAAAAGAAGCCAATGTGTAGTCATAATCTGGAATTATTCGTTGTCCATGTGGTTCCAAAGTTCATAATTGTGCTAGCATAGGTTGTCAAAGTAACTTGGAAAACAAACATTTGACGACAGTTTATATAGTTCTAACTTCTCACATTAACAAAAGTCTTGTTCAAGGAGTAGACATGGTAGCACTGTATGGTTTGGCCAAAATGGTACAAATTTGAAGACATTTCCTGCACTTCACAAATGCAAAAAAGAACATCAAAAAGAGTAAAAGCAAAGATTTCAGTATATATATACATTTGATAATTCAAGGTAATAACACAGTATCAGTGAGCACTCTTGACACTGTATGATAAGTAGCCAAACTAACGACTATCAATCCATCATACATCAATTGACACAATTGAAGACAATATCAGTGCCCATGATATTGTTTTAGATGATACAATGAGCTATCAGCCACGATTCATTATCATCCAATCCATCAATAGATGATTGAAACAATTGCAAACAAAGTATTTATCAATAATTACATCTCTAGCCAAAACTTGCAGATTCTAGAATCTTGACAAATCTGCAGATTCTGAAATTTTTCGCAATGGAGCCTGGAGATACTGTTGAGTCTCCGAGAGATTTGGCAATTAAATTTGTTGCCCATGAGGCAACAAATTCTAGCCTTATTAATGGAAAACTGGCATTACAGATTGCAAGCCTAGCAAACTCTTTTCCACAGAGCTTTAAATTGTTTCCATACCTGAATGCTTCTTGCATTTGTTTAAAACCTAAAAAATACAAGAGAAACCACACTATATCAAAATACCTTCTTGCATTTGTCATAAAAATATACTAGAAACAATTCTTACACTCAAACATACAAATTGAGGTTATGTTTATCCATCAACTGTTTGCATTTATGTGGAAAAATGATTGAATCTAGATGGTGCATCGAGTATATTAAACTGTACACTAACAGTCCCAACTCAGGTGAATCTAATATGCACCTTCCACTAGAAGGAAACCTTGCATTCATAGGTTCAGACTGAGGGTGCAGTGATCCATCAAATTTTGGTGTTTGTATGTTCCACTTCCTATATGTGTGATAGTGGATTGAATCTGGTGCATTTGATACATTAAATAGGGACATTAGCAATGTAAATTTAGGTGACTCTAATATGCACCTTTCACTGGAAGCAAACCTTACATCCACAGATTCAAACTGAGGGTGTGGTCATCCATCAATTTTCCATGCTTGTATGTGCCTAAATGTGCAATATATGCGTATATACCTAGCAAACCATCTAAACTGCGATATGCAACATACCCAATGGACATGTTCAAATTGAGGGTCTGATGATCCATCAACTCATGTTTATGCATGACTATATGTAACAGTGCCTTAAATCTAAATAGTGCATTGGTTGTATTGAATATGGACACCAGCAAAGATCCATTGTAACTTGGATGACTTTTCTGTGATATGCACGGCATAAAAGACATGCTTCTCCAAAATGCAGGCAAAATGACTATGGTTTGTTTGACTTAAACCTATAGAATGAACACTAATGCTATGAGTTATCATAAAATAACAAACTTATCAGTTATCCTACTCCATATTCACAAACGTCGGTAAGTCATGAGTTTCAAATAAGTGAACATGCAGTATAAAATGGCACGAGAATCAAAGTAACCAATGACTCCACTTAGCCCATTCCTCAAAGAAATATATTTTATCCATGGCTACTTTTGCAGAAGTAGAGAAAACAAAGAGTACAATTATAATTATCGGAGAGAAAATTTTTGAGAAATGATATTATTTTCCCTTGTCTTTAGAAAGTTGGGAATAAAATCCCTTTACCTAGGAAAGCGTTTCTCATCTAGATTCTTTATTTAGGAGCCTTGGTTCCCCTTTGATTACCAATAAATGTACGAATCGTATCTCACCAAGTTGTTCAAGCCAATATATCAACTCAACTATTCTATAATCATATTTATGGTAAGAAATTGTCGATGCATTTCAGTGTTAGTTTTTGACTATGTGATGCCTATAATGAAAATTTAGTGTTGAATGATAGACCATCATATGAATCTCAACTTTTTCCATATGAGAATTATTGTTTCAGTTGGAGAGGTTTGAGAAGTATTTGATATTTATAAGAGTAACTTCAAATAGAGAAGTCCAAAGAGAGATTGGTCCAAGGATGAAGTTACTTGTAATGCCTTTAAAAACAATGGCATAAATGGGAAGATATATAGTGCTTTTGTAAGAAAACCCAAAAAACTTAATGCCCACTTAAATCCTATTCAAGACCAAATACCATCTACCAAGCTCTAAATAATGGGCATGCCATGTGGCTTTAAGTGAGGTAGCACCTATCGTGGGAGTCTTTCTTTGAGTTTATTTTAAAGAAAATCTAGGTATTGGTCTGCCCTAAACTCCTCTTAAAATTTTCCATTAATTAAATTGTGGAAAGCTTCAAGTCTTTAATGACTTAATGCTAGTGATAAAATGGGTTAAGTATGCTTTCAGACTTCAAAAACCAATTGTGTCCCTTCTTCTAGACCAAATCAAATAAGTTGTCAAGGTTTTTTAAGAAATCTCTTTTGTTTAAGTTTATAGGGAACACAACTCAAATCTAATGAGTTGTCAACCATTGTTGTTTAGGGTCACCTTGGTCTTTATTTTTACTTTCATGTCTTAAAGGCAACATCTCAATTAGAAAAACCTAGGATTGCTCTAATATTATGAATTAATTATTTTGTTGTGTTGTTAATTTTAAAGTTTAAACCAACCCCTTCTTGTTGTTGTTGCAAAGGTAGACATTTATCCTTCTTAGCATGTTTCAAAATGTTTCCTGAACAGAGCTTAGTCAAATAAGACTTTCAAGACCTTAGTTATATAGAGCTCCATCAGATAAAATTTGCAGAAGCTTGCGTATTCAAAGCTCCGTTAACAATACCTTTTAGGACCTTACCTACCAAAGCTTAGATAAGACAAGACCAGGAGTTTATCTGCCTAAACAGAGATCAGGTAAGACCTTTCAAGACCTTATTTGAGCAGAGCTCTACTAAGTAAGACCTTTCAGCACCAGAAAAATCATCACACCAAACAAACATCTTTGATGGTGCTCCTTAATATACATAAATGCCATGATTGAATCACAACCCAGGCCAACAGTTCAAAGACTACGCATCATTCACTCTCCTAGAGTACTCTGTTACTGTTCTATGCTCAGGTAGCATATTAGCGGACCAAAAGGGATAAGCATGTTAGCATAATTGAAATTAGCAAGAAGGGATTTGTCAACATTAAATGCCAATGACCATGATCATACCATCCTTCAAATCCCTTCCAGTATTATGCATGTAGGTACAATTCCAAAAGCAACATAGCCATAAGAAGCCCAGTTTTTTTCAACATATTTTAACTTTTCTGTGTTGATAACTCTTTTATAGAAGTATTGTACTTAAGAAGCCAAATTTATTTAAGCAACATATTTTGACAAAGCATTCATCCCTAAACCAAATTCATTTATTTTTGACAAAACAATTGACCATCTTGATCCTTGTTCATCCATCACAGTTTTTCTTTCTTCTTCAGATTTCTTGAAATCTGAATTCTGTTTGTCAAAAGTTCTGCATTCTTTTCTTCTGCTTTAAGGTTATCCCATGGTGGAAGCAGAAAAGTAGATGTGAGTATTTTTCCATCAGCTCTTGTCCATTTATGATTTTTAGTCTGAGAGCTTGATGTCTTGTCTTCTTCAAGATTGAAAGTATTCAATTCTTTTGACATCAATCTTTGTCTTGGATTATATAGCATATTTTTTTATTTTATCAAAGAATTGGGGAATGATCAAAGGAGTATCCCAATTTATGATTCCATGACAATAATCAGATTCATAAAATGAAAGCCAAGAGTCATTTTCCTTCATATAATCTAACCATGCTTGTTTTCTTTTATGAGCATAAGATTTTCTTTCTGTTTTGACTGCTGCTAATTATTTCTTGTATATCTCTGCCAGTGGATGGGTGTATATATCCCATGAAAACATCTTTTTCATCCATTCATCTGAAGCAGTATATGGAGAAATACCTTTGTATAAGCCTAAGAATTTCTTTATTTCTATTTTGCTAGGCTTATAGCAACTTTGTGGAATATTTTCTTCTAGTCTTGATTTTGGAATCTTCCTTGCAAAGATAAATCCTAGTCCATGTTTTTCTTTTGTTTCATTCATCCTTATTTCTTGGACTGTCTGTAAAATATCTGAGTGTAGACTAAGCTTATTTACTGAACTTGTTAGCTTGTCTATTTCTGAAAATGTAAACATATTTAATTCTTCATCATGACCATGAATAGAAGGTGTTTTATGTTTCAGAAGACACCTATCAGCTTTTGAACATTCATTGTGGTCACATGAAGAAGATCTGAAATCACATCGAGTATCCATTTTTACTGCAAGAGGAAATTGATTGCTAAGAATGGCTAAGAATTGTTCTTGTTGTTGTTGCATTTGTTAAAACAGTTCTCTCTCAAGTCTCTTTGTGTGTGTGTTAAATAGATAAAAAATAAAATAAAACCATCTATGTATATTCAATAATATCAATCCTCACAAAGCTAACCTCAGGAAAGAAAATGCCTATCGACGTAAAAATGTTTGACTTGGTTGAATAAGAATCATGAATGATCAAGGAATGGAATATGTTTGACTTTGAAACTGAATGATGAATTTCATATGAAAAAGATTATGAATCACTAATTTATCATTGATTTCCATAAATTTTAGTTATGTTTTATATGTGTATCTCTAACATACCCGTTCCCTATTTCAAAGATTGGCATACTTGTACCCGTAGCTTTGGAAACCTATAATTTTTTCTTATAAAATGTTTCCTTAAAAAAATGAATGAATCAAGTGAAGTAAAAGGATGTAACACCAGGGTGCTTCCCAACAAAACTTATAAGCCTTTGCTGGCAGGGGTTCAAGCTCAGACTGTTATTGGGTGACCACAATCACAATGTATAGGGATAATAATAAAAACCAAAATTTAAATTAAATAAGAGACGATAAGCACAATACAATGCCTAGTGAAGCAACATAAAGAGTGGTGATTTATTCAATCCTGATTTAGGGTTGCAGGGTGAAGAGTTTAGGATATATGGCTTTGGGGGTTTAGGGTTTTGTGGCTTAGGGCATATGGTTTAGGGTTTAAGGCACAGATTTACTGACCTGAAAAGAGAGAATTTTTCCCCGTATGTGAGAAAACGACAGTGCTCCTCATACGACCCCTGAAAGTACAGAGCAACCTCCAACCACTTTGGGTATTTGACGAGGTCCCCTTCGTAGAACTAGACCTCATCTTTGCAATCATACATAACCGCACGAACACATCCCTTGGTGATGTAGACGAGTTGATCGATGTGTCATTCCCATTTGAGCTTTTGCATTTCCCACTCTATCGTCTCGACCATATCTTTACTCCCAGTTCTTCCAGCCATTTTTCTGTTATGTTTCTCTCTGGATAGATGTTGTAAGGCTCCTCCATTGGATTTTTTATTCTGGCAGTTACTTCTATGGGGATTTTTGTGGATCTAAACTGGAGAGGAAGAGGGGTAGTTTGGTGAGTTTAGACCCTCACTGGTGTAGTGTTAAAACATAGAACAGTCTCCATGACTAAAATGCCCTACCCCAAGTAAATCCTCATGGTATGAAAATAATGATTCATTGTACTCATAATAATAAGGTCATTGTTTCATGAGAAAGCCATGTATAAACAACCTACAAACAAGAGTCAAAATCGTTTTCCTACCAATCATCTTTTATGTCCTCTCAATTTCACGTACTCCACTAGATACAAAAATTCCTTTCCTTGGAGGTGGAGCTATCTATTTTTTTATTACAGGGTGCAAATGGTTTGCTTTGCTTTGCTTGTCCTAGGGTGGAAATAAAAATGGAAGTGGATGACAATTGTTATTTATACCAAGGCGATTTTATTTGAGAAGCATGATACCAACATTGGTAACACAACATCCACCTGTCATCTATGTGTTGGATCCCACTCCTACTGCACGAAATCCTCCATTTGGGAATCTAGGTAACATGTACTTATGACAAGGATATGACAAGAAAATATTAACATTCAATCCTTAATTTCCTATTTATCATTCCAAATATTAGTATACCATCTAGTTAAAAGTTAGGACCTTGAATTCATCAAGTAATTTCTTCAACCGTATATCAATGAGCCTAAAGAGTAGAGATACCACACATTATAACAGCAGTAATAAGACTTGTGAACCTTGCAAGTATACTCACAAAACAGTCCCAATTATTGTGTGGCTAAAGCTCCATTTGAATGAGGTAATAATGCATTTATAAACCCCCCAAATGATGACTAAAGAAGGACTGTTGTACATAGATCAGATCTGCCCATTTGATAAAATAATTTGAGCTACAGTAATGATGTATTGGGCAGCGCAAAAGACACCAATCAGATGTGGCCTTAAACAGTAAAGTGAGTAAGGACAAAAACAATCCTTGTTAGTTCCTATGCTTGCTTTTGAATTGGCAATGCTATAGACAATGCTTCCTTTGTTAGACTTTATGTATGTTATTATAATCATTCCTAGAGGTTCTCCATCACACTGAATGTCTACCTCAGGATTTAAATTGGTTTTAAAAATCAAGCCCAATGACTTACCATAACACTGAATGTTTACCTCAGGGTTTAAACTGGTTGTAAAAATCAAGCCCAATGACTTACCATCACACTGGATGTTTACCTCAGGGTTTAAACTGGTTTTAAAAAACAAGCCCAATGACTTCAGCATATAATAGTCTTACGGTACAACACCAATTATCTTTTTTTAGGTGTTAAATAAAGTATATTGTCAAGCTTCAATTTACTTGTAACAAAATTTTCCATTGCCTTAATGCCAAAGTGGCTAGTTCCAATTTAGACAACCCTTATTAGTGAAATGAAAATAAGTTCAAAATCTCAACTACCAACCGAAGCAAGCAGCACCACTTTATGAAGAAATCATCCATAAGGTTATTAGCATATTCTCTAACATATGTGTCCATGTTCTAGCTTCTCTATTTTTCTTCTTTTATTTTGTGTTCAAGTCTCTTTGAAAACTAATTTGATTTATGGTTTTAGTTAAATCAAATATCTATAGGACAAACACCACACCCTTCTCCGAAAAAAGGCTCACATTTTGCCTCTCAAGTAGGTCTCTTTGGCTTGATCTCCAACCTTCCAGCAATAACTGCACAAGTTCGTTTGGGCATTTTTTGGTCTGTGGCATTAGCATATATAAGCAATTGTATCACACCAGAGTTGTTCCCTCATGTCCCTTATGTAGGCATTTCTTGTTTTCTGGCATGTATAATTGGGCATGTATAATGATAAGAGTTGATTTTGTACAATGCCTACTTTTGGAAGTGTGTAGTCTTAGCGTGCCTTAAAAAAAATCATGGTAAGACTGTTACCTTAACATTGAGGTGACAGGTCCATGCAACACGAATAGGAAAGGTGGAGCTTGCACTACCATCATATAGAGAATGTGTCCTTCTAATGCTTCTTTGGCAATTACTGCAATTGGTATATCTGAACAAGGTAGATTGTCATGCATCTAATCACCGGAATTGATAAAGCTTGTCGATAGAAAATATTTATTATAGTGTTGCTTCACTGTGAATGCATTGCCTGCCTAAATAATTTGAATGCAAATTTAGACAGCAACAATTTCCCAGTACAAAAGAAGAGTTTGGTCATGGTGAAAAAGAACATAAACATGTAACTCTTCAAAGTTCAAACAACCTCCTATGAAAAAATTTATGAAAGAAATGTCAAAGACAAGCATCAAACAAACAATCAAATGTGTGTGAAGTACTGAAATTCCCAAACTTCCTCCAGCTCATTTCCCTAGTTGTCATTCCAGCGCACTTTCCATCTACTAATCACTCTTGCTTTGCAATGTCAGATGGCACCCTACTTTCCCCTCTACCTAAAAGCAAGGAGTAATTCAAATCCATCTCTATTTTTCCATCTACAACTTGTTGTAGTCATTATCGCTGTCCTGCTAAAATATTCCTGCCCAAAATGATGTTGTTGTTGTTGCTGCCGTGAGCTCTGACATACCAGTTGCTTGTATGCAGGTATGCTCTGAAGCTTCTCGCATCCCCTAACATCTAACATATCCAAAAATTTCAAATGTTCTAAACCTGGCAGCGTTTTGTCTCTCATGGCATCCAATGACATCAAATGTTTGGATATTTCTAGGTTGCACCAACCCCGGTATGCTCTGTAAATTATCACATCTTCTAGCATTCAACGTCTCCAAAGAAGTCAAATGTTCCAAACCCGGCAACCTTCATAGCTCACGACATCCACCGACATCTAATGTTTGGATCTTTCTGATCTTCCCCATTTCAAACTCTCTAGAAAATGGATTGGGACAAATCTTCGAGATCAACGATAGCCATGACTGTCAAAGGGAAAACCACACAAAGTGCCAACTAAAATCGAAGGAAAAAAGTCGCTTGGCGTGTTCGACAATAATATTGATCCTTGACAAACAAAACCAAGCGGGGTCTTCTGGCTAGTGGGGTATCTTGGTAAACTTCTGTCAATGGTTTTGTTATTCCGATAGCTAAATAGATTTTC
>LPNX011210798.1:53482-104571 GCA_001517045.1 Pseudotsuga menziesii | reverse complement strand
TATAGGTTTTCATAGGTAAATATGTTAATGAAATAATGAATGTTAAGTTAACATATTCATTAATGATAGGTGAACACTGTAATACGTAAGTGATCAAGTTTCGTAAGTTAGAATAATCCTCAGAAAGTTGTCGTGCGTAGACTTAAACATTGTTCATTTACATTAACAAAATTTTCAGGGTTGTTTAAACCCCTAAGGGTGCTTTGATTATGAATCTAGAGATAACATGCTCATGACTATGATACTTGTGATTAAAAACAAACAACTATAAAATGTCTTTAATTATAATTATTATTAATGGTATTATTATTATTATTATTAATAGTGCCTCTTGTGGTAAACATAACCGATAGTTTAATTAGACAATTATTTCTATTATTATTATTATGATTATTAAGATCTTGTGTTAAACATAGTCAATTAATTAATTAAACAAATATTATTATTATTATTGTTATTATTACGCTCTTGTGGTAAATGTAGTCAATTGTTCAATTAAACCCAAGTGGAAATAAATCGAGTAAAATAATTGTTAATCAAATACACCAAATGATTTTGTGTAGGTTAAACATGTATATTGAACTATGGAATATGACCATCAAGATATGACATGATTGATTTTATAATAATACTTATTAATATGATTACTAACATCAGATTCCGGATCAAGTAAAACAACTAAGATACTCACGTGTACACAAGATAATTACTAAATTATTATTTTATTCAACATAATTGATTTGAATAGGACTAGCTATTAAACCGCCATCCCATGAGGGACCAGTGGTGAACATTCCAAGAATTAATAAATGCCAGACAACCAACTTATTCAATTCAACTTAAATAACCTTAACTATTCGGATGCTCGAGATAAGGACAATTGAATGAATAAATGTATATTCATGATTATAATAATTTACTAGCATCGAAAACTGAAAGAGGTAGGTGAATGAAGTGTTTTGGGGGAAAGGCGGTGGAGCAAGGTGGAAGAAAGTAGGAGGAAAATGAGTATTTAGGGGAGGTATCAAAGAGAGATGGGGAAGGATTTTTTTTGGGGAAATTAGACTCTGCATCAGTGGAAAATGACTGAGGAAAAACTTGAGGAGGGGGATAACTCAAGGACAAGGATATCTGGAAATGATGGAGAAATGGGTGGAAACGAAGAAAGATATAGAATGGAAAGGAAGCTGCTCTCGGTATTATTGGTCTGTGGGCTCGGGGGCTAGGAAACCCATGGGTTTCCTAGGGCCAGCACATGATGAGAGCTGGTCGGCAGGGTGGCACATCATTTTGTTAATAAAGGCTTGGATGGAAAGTTGAAAGGTGAAGGATCCTACAAGGTCTACAACAAACTCTTGGATCTACTACAACCGCTGGTTCCAGGTATTTAAATGCCAGGTATTTAGATACTAAATTTCTGCATGGTATTATTGTCTAATTTACAAAAATTCATGAAGTTTATCAAACATGTATAGCTCATATTTCTACATTAATATGTTTACAGTTCATATTTCTACATTAATATGTTTATAAAACTAATAAAACATACATGGATATAAACCTGTAATATGATTAAAATGTCTTGATTTTGTTAAAAACTAACTCAGAATGAGCTTAAGATAGAGAACATCACAGAGGAATGGACCGAGTGCTCTACCCGTTAGGAAGAGCACTACACTCAAGAAACTGATATGTTGCAGCCTTGAACAGCAAACCATGAGTTGTAAAATCAGCCCTAACTCTTAGGAGCAAGTGTCCAAGCGGATGCAGAATGTCTTCCTCTTTACTAGTTCTGTGAGGAGATGAGCATGTGACCAAAGGTAGAGAAGCCCTGGGACTGTGGAGAGCGAATGCTTGAGATAAATAATATGATATAGCTTTTGAAATATATAATGAATCACATAATAAAATATCAGCAACCTCATATGAGGAAACTAACACCAAATCCCCATCAACGGTTTTGAGGAGAAAGTGCGGTACTTGATTTTTCACACCGGAATTGGTGAGATAAGCTACAAGCATGATTGAAAGATTTTGGATTTTAAATTATGAACCAAATAATATCATATCAGAAAGTAAATAAGATCTAAATAAGTTCACAACATATCCAAAACTATGAGATGAAATCAAATCCCCAGCAACAGTTTTGTAGGAGACTTGCAGTACTTGTTTCTTCACACCGTTGATGAGAACAGCTACAAGTAGTACTGAAAGATTATGAATTTGATATATTAAACCAAGAAATATAAGATCAGATCTAAATATAAGTTTAATATCAGATTCAAATAAATGGTTAACCGAGACGGTGGATGCACATCTTTCTTCTTCTTCAAAATTCTGAATTTTGGTGCATGCAATCCTGTAGGAATTTGATAGAAGATATAGATCATGGGGAGTGAATGGATCACTTTGGTAATCTGATATTTATTCCAAAATATCCAAGGTATCACATATTTTCACATCAGCAACAACATTAGAGGGAGAAAAATCAAATTTCTCTTCACTTTCGGAAGCAATCACTGGTAAATTTTGCATAGAATTGAAAGGAAAATCACCGGTGAATGTTTGCATGGAAGTGCAGCAGTATTTTTCTTCAATATCAGAGATTCGAATGTCTTCTTCTGTTTCAGAAATATGAGGAGATGAGATATCAGAGATCTCATGAACTTTCGAAGCATCAGGAGAAGGAGTCACTGCATGGGGACTTTTTTCAATTTGAATTGACTGTGTAGAAGATTCTGCTTCATCTTCATCTTGAACAACTTCATCAAAGAGAGTAGAGGAAGAGACTTTTGATTAAAGAAATTTTGTGGTGTTGGATGTGATCTCCGAAGTGCTATTATGATCCTCATTGTGCTTGGCAAAGGTTTTGTCCAATTTTCCCCAGAGATCCTTTGGGTATTCAACAGAACCAATAAGGTAACGCAAGCTAGGAGACAAGGCCAGACAAATTGCTCCAAAGGCTCTATCACCGTCATTTATCCAGTCATTCTCATTCTCATAAGACTCTTTGCCAAGTCCAATAGAAACCTTGTCTGTTTAGAGATGCAATCATCTTCAACTTCCATTCTGAATAGCTTGTGAATGGAGTGAGAAGAGGGACGGATGAGTCCATTCGAAGTTGTACTTGTTAAAACCTGCAAATCACAACAAAAGGGGAACCATAAGGTCGGATAGCCTGCACATTTTAGGCTTTCATCACACCCAGCATAGTTGATCAAGCAAACCAACAATTTCCTTACTTGGGGTATTAAGTGGTAAGCCTTGGCTTCTGGTGCAGTGCTGGAATTTTTGAGCTTTGCTCAATTTTTCATGCAAGATCTATCAAAAACCTTGTTTTTGAGAGATCTGAGCTTCGTCCTTCCGTGAGATTTGATACCATATTAATGTGTCACAATAATCTAGGGACTAAACACAAGTCTCATCAAATATTAATAACAATAAGACATGAAAATGGTGTAATAGAGCTACAAAATGAGTAGCCACTTTGTATATTCACACAAAGAATGATTAATACAATACAAGATCATGCTGCAAGCATGAATGACAAAGCAATTTGAATTCCCAAGGAGGTCATTCAAATTGAATGAGTGAGTCTAGCTTAACTGAATGTAAGCCATAGTCAACACTCAAGCTAACCACTGATCAAAAACCTAATTGACTCAATTGAGCCCTAACTGAATTCAGAGTGCAATAAATGACTGAGTCTAACTGAAAGTAGCTCAGACACATGTCTCTGCAAGCCAACCAATAAGTGGTAGCACATCAATGACTCCAATGAACCCCGATGAGGTTAACTGAAGTGTAATTGACCATCAGAAGTGGTTGGAGGCGCCCTTGTTGACTCCAGTCCATTAAATAATCAATAAATAATCAATTTAATGAAGGAAGGCTCCTTCACTGCTCTATTTGACCGATTGTAACCATCAGTTAGCAATATGGGGCATTAATGACACTCAGATCATCCCCGGAGTGATCCAGTTAGCCGCCCCGAATGTAGGAGAAGGCTAAGTTAGCCTCCTTGACTGAAGGTAGGCGTGGGTGTGATCTAGCTGATGTCATCTAGTGCTCCTCTGATGTCAATTAAGTCAATAATACTTAGGATAGTGGTTTAACTAGGCCAAATTGACCAAAATGAGTGTGTATGGTGGTAAATGTCTCCAACAGAAGGATGTTCTTAAATCCAACATAGTCTTAAATCTTTAAACAATGTTGAATTTATTATACCAAAGATGCTTAACAATACAAACATGATAAGAGTTTATGTCCTTTAAATCTAGGTCATTCTTTCTTGTCCTTATCAATGACATCTTTTAAGTACCTGCAAGCAAAATTATGAGCAAAAGACAATGACACTATTAAGTGACTTTTAACAAATTTTTGTTATAGCGAAAGCTTAAACAATACAAATATAAAACAAAGTAAATAGAGAATAATGACAAACACATAATAATGAACATATAGATTTAACGTGGTAAAACCATCGAGAGGGAAACATCCACAAAGCAAGTGTATCAACCTTCTTGTTATTCAAAGATGGAGATTACAATCTTATTTGCAACAACATATAACTATTCTCCTCTTCTCGATTCACATCAAATATTCAATATCATTTATTGCCTCTTTGGAATTTTACAACCATTTACAATCATCCATTCAAATTTTTTGTTTCCTTAAAGAAACAAAAAATCAAAATACAAAAAACTCGATTATACTAATTCCATAAAGTAGGAAAAAATCAACTGTTGCTCAACTTGAAAAATTTCAAGTCCTATATTTTTGGGAAATTGGTTTTGAATATTATCTATAATCTCCACCTTGAAAACAATTTACCTGATACCTTGCTCTTTGTCTTTCATCACCTTTTTTGCAAGCCAAGAAAAGGTATGCGCCACTGGAGCTTCTCTAATGTGTTTGGTTTCGTGAACATGTCTGTACAATTCTTTTGACTGTAGACCTTTTCAAGAAGTACTCCACCTTCATCAATAATCGGTCTTACAAAATGATACTTCAAAAAAATGTGTTTTGTTTTACCAT
Organism: Pseudotsuga menziesii; assembly: GCA_001517045.1. Lineage (NCBI taxonomy): Eukaryota > Viridiplantae > Streptophyta > Pinopsida > Pinales > Pinaceae > Pseudotsuga > Pseudotsuga menziesii. Next base: position 99,534 of record LPNX011210798.1, on the reverse strand, counting down.
GATAAGCTTGATTTTTAGCAAAAGGAATATCACTTTGACTGTCACATAAAACCTTTACCTTATTTTGTATCCTTCCAAACTCACCAAGCAAACATTTCAACCAGATTGCCTCTTTGCAAGCATGTGGGGTAGATACATATTCTTCCTTTGTAGTGGATAAATCAACAACCTCTTGTAGCTTTTACATCCAACTTATAGGACCACCTACAAGAGTAAAGACATAACTTGAAGTGGATCTCCTCTTGTACAAGTCACTTGCAAAATATGAATCAACATAACCTCAAATTTCATCACTTGAACTGTTAAAGGCAATGCAATAATTGCTTGTACCTATGAGGTACCTAAGCACCCATTTCACTACTTCCCAATGCTCTTTTCCTAGATTCTCCATGTATCTACTGACAACACCGACTGCATGTGAAATGTCTGGTCTAGTACAGACCATCAAATACATCATAATTTCTACTCCATTAACATATGGTACGTGGGACATATACTTCTTTTCTTCATCATTACTAGGACACAAACCCAAAGAAATTTTATAATGAGAAGACAAATGGATGTTAACTATTTTTTCTTAATCCATACTGAATCTTTGCAGGTTTTTTCTCTGCATACTTCTCTTGTGATAACCACAACTTACCATTTTTCCTGTCTCTGTGTATCTCCATGCTTAATATTAATTTTGTTGCTCCTAGATCCTTCATATTGAATGGCCTAGCCAGATGAGACTTCAACCTGTTAATCTCAACCATGATCTTGATTTCAATGAGCATATCATCAAATATAACACCAAGATAATGAACATGCCATTTTCCAACATTTTAAAGGGAACACAATGATCATTTTCACTTCTAGTAAATTTTTGGCTCACCATGAAGGAATCACACTTCTTCTACCACTGTCTAAGATATTGCTTCAGGCCATACAATGAATTTCTAAGCTTGCAAAAAAATATTCCTTTTCGATTTTGAACAAACCCTTATGCCTATTCCATGTAAATGTTATCATCCAAATATCCATGTAGAAATGCAGTTTTAACATCTAGCTGCTCTAACTCAAGATCAAGTAAAGAAACCAGTGCTAACACTAATCGAATAGAAACAAGATTAACGACTGGTGAAAAAATTTCATGGAAATTAATACCTTCCTTCTAAGAGTACCCTTTTTCTACAAGTCTTTCTTTGTGTTTTGCAACCTTGTCATCAACACCTTTCTTTAGCTTGTAGACCATGTTTTTATGCCTTTGGATCCCAACTTCCTTCAAATAATTCTCAAACTCCTTAGATGTGAACACACCTCCATTATTATTCCTTAAGCACTTGATTTTGCTACTTGTGCTCTTTTCAATCAAATCCCTAAATTGATTAAATACATTAAACGTCACATTATCTTTTCTCTTTAATAAATGGATCGACACCTTCCTGGAATAGTCATATATTCATGTCACAAAGTATGACGATCCTCCATAGGAAACTGTAGGGGATGGACCCCAAACATCAAAGTGGATGTAATCTAGGATACCTTTGCTAACATGCATTCCTGCTTTAAACGTCTTCCTATCATGTTTACGAAACACACAGTGCTTGTAGAAATTAAAATTCAAAACTTTTATACTAGGGAGTAACTTATGATCCATAAGTACCTTCAATCCCTTCTTGCTCATATGTTCCAAGCCTTGGTGCCATAAATGAGCAGAGCCACATACAACTTCAAACACAACCACTACTCTACTTACCTCAGAACTCCTTCTAGTTTGTACAGGCTCCTGATCCTTATTGCTTTCATGACCAATAAGATGCCCTTGGGTACCTTCATAACTCCACCTTGAACCAGAAACTTGTAACCACCAACATCCAAAACTACCATAGATATCAGATGAATCCACCTTCAATGTTTTCATAGTGCCATCATACATCTTGATTTTAATGCTTTTGATTCCGAGAATTTTACAGGAAATATAATTTCCCATATAAACAACCCCTTCATCAATTGATTGATATGATGGAAACCAAATTCTGTGAAGACACATATGGTGAGAGACACCAGATTCAAATAGTCAATTATTTTGATGTTGGTGGAAATTGGAAATAGATAGTACCTCATCAACCATTTTTGGAATTCCTTTTGCTACATGCTTCCTTCGTGGAATGATCTTGGGTTGAATCATCCTTAGATCCTTTTCTCTTCCAACTATCATTCTTTAGATGACATGATTTGTTGTAAAACCAACACCTAATCTTAACCTTCTTTACTTTTGACTTCGACTCGGATGTATGTCTTGAACTCTGCTCTCGTTCACTTGATTGACCTGATCTAGTCCCTACTGCTACCGATGAAGGAGGTTCTTGATTATTCTTCCTTTGTTTCTCTTCTAATAACAAGGCTCCAACAACAGTGTCATAATCAAAATATTATGGATTACTGAATGACATAGAGGTAATAAGATTATCCCGTGAATCAGGAAATGTACACAACAAGACTATTGTCTTCTCTTCATCATCAACTTTTACATCCACACTAGCTAACTAGGCCATATCATTGAAGGTATTCATATGATCATCGATTTTCGAACCATTAGTTGTTCTCAGGGTATATAGCTTCCTCTTCAGAAAGATTATGTTGGTTAGGGGCTTGGTTATATACAAGATTTCCAATTTAATACATAAGCCTGCTGTTGAATATTCTTCAACAATGTTAAACAAGACATCATCTGCTAAACATAGATGAATGGTACTGAGGGATTTAGAATCCAGATCCCCCAGTCTTCATTCGACATGTACGCTGGCCTTTTTGATTTTCCAAACAAGGTTTTCTACAGCCCTTGTTGCACAAACAGATCTTTCATCTTGAGTTTCCATAACTCAAAATTGATCTTCCCATTGAACTTATCCACCTCAAATTTTTTATTTTGTACCTTAGCCATTTTCTCAAGCAACTAGATTGAATCTTGGACTCCAGTTCACTTCTTCGCCTTGATCTCCAATAATTCAACTCTGATACCACTTGTTATAGAGGAAGCTTGAACGAGATCAAACAAAATAAACAGAGAATAATGACAAGCACATAATAATGAACACATAGATTTAACGTGGTAAAACCATTGAGAGGGAAACATCCACAAAGTGCATCGAACTTCTTGTTATTTAAAGATGGAGATTACAATCTTCTTTGTAGCAACATATAACTATTCTTCTTTGAACGAGACTGGTCAAAATAAATAGAGAATAATGAAAAACACATAATAATGAACGCATAGATTTAACGTGGTAAAACCATAGGGAGGGAAACATCCACAAAGAAAGTGTATCGAACTTCTTGTTATTTAAAGATGGAGATTACAATCTTCTTTGCAACAACATATAACTATTCTTCTCTTTTGGATTCACATAAACTCTTCAATATCATCTATTGTCTCTATGGATTTACACATAGCCACATACAATTTTCCATTCTAATTTTTTGTTTCCTTAAAGCAACAAAAAATCAAAATATAAAACACTTGATAATGCTAAATCCATAAACCAGGAAAATGCTAAACTTAAAAAATTAGCGTATTCTAAACTTGAAAAATGCCAACTTCTATATTTTTGGGAAATTGGTTGTCATCATTATCTACAATTTTCCATTTCACTGATTAGAGTAAACAAAATTATAAACACAAAACTAACTCTTTCTTAATTGACTATTAATAATTTTCCCCTCCTTTTCAGCAATATGAGATTTATTGTAGCTACTAACCCCAACCAAGCTTATCAGCTCACTTTGTGTTGATGTCTTGATTGTTTGTCAAAGATAAAACTGTCCCCAAGTTCTAGACAACAACAATGCTATGCAAGAAAACTAAAAAAGTTTTTCAAATAAGTGTGAGATTGTAATTGCATGAATTTCAATTTATCTTTAGCATGTATAAGAGGAGGCAAATGATAAGAGGGCCATGTGAAAAGTAGTGTGCTAGAGGGCCTTTTAAGGAAACTTGGGATCACATGAGATGACATATATATCGACCAAGTAAGTGCAAGCGTAGTTGAGTGGTTGATCAAATAAGCAGTGTTATCACATAATTATGTATCAAACTAACATTAAGAACAAGATAACAAACCATCAACTTCACATCTATTTAAGTAGATGATGATTTGTCCAAGATGATGATGTTACTCTAGATAAATGACAAATTGTTTCCCACTCTAAATCACAAAGGTGACATCACCTACTTTTAACCAATTAAAATTTAAATAAATAAAATAAAAATTAAGTAAAATACCAACATTAAAGTTTTGAACTTTTCTAATTGAAAAAATCATTTCTTAGATTTTATGCAACTTGATTAATATATAGAAAATGATTTCAATATGCCATGGACATAATAAATGATTCTTCATTTGAAAATAATACAAGATCCGCATGCAACAATCTCTGTGACAAAACATGAAAATACAACTAATTTGCATTTCTCTAAGATAGCTGAGATAAAAAAATCTATACTATAAAAGATAGTTAATTTTTTTGGTTTTTGGTGAATAAAGGTAGAATGATAATATTGTTATAAAAGATAGTTAAAATTTTTGGTTTTTGGTGAATAAAGGTAGAATGATAATATTAATATAAAAGATGGTTAAAATTTTTGGTTTTTGGTGAATAAAGGTAGAATGATAATACTGTTAGATATGATAAATTTTTTTTATGAGTGAAATATAGTCAATGTGATATGAAAAGAGCACAGAAGAATAGGATATGAAAACGTTCGTATCTTTGGAAACGTCGTACATAGATATATGTGAAGGTAAATGGTATTTAATTATTAATGTAAATTAATTGTATTGATTTTTTTTTTTTTTAATTTCCAGATGGAAAGATTAACGGGAAACTCAACAATACTTCCCCATATTCATGGATGGTAGAGGTGGTAAACCGCCGACCATCCTAGCAGAAGGCCTAACCCCAGAGGACTCAAAGCTCGAACCCATGACCTCCCCTCGAACCGAGAGAGTGCGCGCACGTCTTTATAATTCGATACATTATGATCGGCTATATGAATATAGGCATAGCATATTCATAGGAAAATATCAATATACCTATTTTTAGGTAAATCAATTGTAAAATATGCTTCGTATCAAGTTCCCAATTAACTTTGTATAAACAATGGTTGTGTTAAAGTTATAATTAACTTATATAACATGGAATACAAAAAACTTGGAAATCATAGAATAAAAAAACCTATGCTTCTTCCTAATCCTTTAGGATGAGGATAATAAATATTATAAATTTTATAGTTTAAGAGTACAAAATCAATTTTGTACTACTATACTGTCACATAGTGGCTCGTCCCTTTACAATATTTAATATAGGAATAACCTATCGACCCGACTATTTGCACCAATCCGCCGCCTAGCAAAGCACCGCCGCCACCTAAATGGAGCCCTGGTCTTCTGATTGATGCAAATGGTCGGGTCGATAGGTTATTCCTTTAATATATATATATATTTAAAATTTTAATTTATTGAAACATTTATAACTTATAAATATAGTAATATAATATGTTATAAATATTTTTTTTATTAAAATAATAATATAATAAAATATTTTATTATTTTTAGTAAATTTTTTATTAAAATAACAATATAATAAAACATTTTATTATTTTTCATAAATAGTGAATATAATAAATAAAAATAAAAATGCAAAATTAATAACAACATCGTAGATCGATGTTTTATAATTTAAGTTTAGATATTATTATTAATATAAACAAAAATAAAATTATAAAACTATAGTTTATTATTAATAATTTCATAAACTAATATAAATTTTTATTGTGGGTGTTGAGCATGTTTCAACATCAATATATTTTTATTTCAAAGGTATCCTTCTTGCCATCTACTTTATGTCGATTAAGCAATTCCTAAGTGGTAGGTTTGGTTTCCACACATGTATTTATTTTCAAAATAGTATTGGGAATATGAAAATTTCAAATTTCAAATTTTGTTTGATCATTCTATTTAGACTTAGGAATATGAAAATTTTGTTTTACCTAATGAAAACAATTTTTTTCCAATCCAAATTTGGCTTAGTGGCCATGAAATTCAGTCTATCCAAATTCAACATTTTAATTACTCCCACCTTTAACACAAATTTCGTGGAAATTTAAAATAACAAAAAATACATTTTTAAATTACATACTTGCAATATATACAAATTTTGTAGGACTTGTGTGGTCTAGAAAAGAGTTGATAGGTATCGTTGATAACTTCTTCTTCTTGTTGTGATTTCAACATTTTTTTTTTCTAACTAGGAACTTGTATCATGTATATAATGGAGCTAAAGTTGGAGTAGAGTATTGAGTCCAAGTATTTGTAATAGTAAATCTGAGTCGCGTCCAACCTTAGTTTGAATGTGAGAATGGTCTGTCCAGTGGCAAGTAGAACTGTCACCGTGGTTGCACGAGGCATTAAAGGACAACAACACCTCACACAAGAGAATATTACGGTCCCCTGCAAGGAAAGTAACCTAAACTTTTATCGAGTCAGCCCAAAACCCCACCACTAACTCACAAACTCAACCCCTCACCATAAAATTGTGATTTCAACACCTATATAAAACTCTAGACTAAAACCAATTCCCCACCTAGGTAAAGCTCTAGACTCAAACCACTTCCCCACCCTAGCAACGAATACATGGAAAGCCCAATTCAAAATCCTAATTCGAACTATTGAGAACTCGTCAAAATGTGAAATCATGGAAACATGAACAAGCCATTAATTATGAAAGTTTAGAAAATTGATGCAAATCGATTTCTTATACTCCCTCTTATTGCAAGGAGGGACTAATAATAAGTGTTTCATTGTTCCATCAGAATATTAAGTTTAATTTCGTTTGAATTAAAAAATTGGCGACATGTCTCAAATCATTAACCTTAATTTGTATATAAATGATATAATAGTTGTTATTTATAATACTTTTTATATTTTGGTATTTTTATTATTATTATTATACATGAAGTAGTATACATTTATTTTAATTTTGGATTTAATATTTGTTGAGAGAGAGATTCATTTTTTTGAGGCGTAAATATTTTATAAATCACAATAATTTGAGGAAATGTTTGTATTTCAAGGAATTTGTTTCCTACATCTTATGATAAATTCAAAGTTAAAATGAATGTACATTAAACATTGTTGTGTCAAAATTTAAGATAATCATAATTATATATATGTATATGTTTTAGATGAATTTGGTCCTTTAAAATTGACTAAGTATAATTTATAATCCATTTTCAATTAAAAAATAAATTAAATATCGTAAACTAAACAAAACATTAGAAAATTTACATCATATCCATCCATTGGTATTGGTTAATACATAACGTATGAGTTGATACATTATATCCATCACATCCACCAATTGGTAAATAGGTTCAATTTGTCTCATTACCTCCTGTATACCTCACCATTGTCTTTGTAGATGTGGATCTCGAATTTTACTTCGATAATCTTCCCTACCATATTTATTCATTTTTTGCAAGTGTAATCTTTTTCTTTCACAATCCTTTCTTCATTGTTCTTCCTTTACATTTTCATTCATTCTTTGCAATTGCAATCTTTTTGTTTCATCATTCTTTCTTTAATACTCTTCCTTTTGATCCTCATTCATTATTTTCAATTGCAGTCTTTTTCTTTCATGATTCTTCCTTTTGATCCTCATTCATTCTTTGCAATTGTGGTCCTTTTCTTTCACAATTATTTCTTTGTTGTTCTTTCCTTCAATCCTTATTCATTTGTTTTCATTGTAATATTTGTTGTTCACTTTTTTGTTTCCTCATTTCTTCCTTATCAATTTCATTATTTTGTAGCATTTGATTTACTGCATATCTTCTAACACCCGACTTCTTCTATCTTAAATACTATCATTAATCATCTCCTCATTAACAATAAACATGATGATGTTCAATTTTTAATGATGTACAACTTATACTCCTATATCAAACAAAAACAAAAGAAATAGAAAAAAACATGAATGATGTTAATTTTAGCACCCCCAACAAGAAATATGAGATCTAAGCTAAACCATGAAATGCATGATATTTTTTATATGTAAGAATATGAAATCTAGCACATTTTTTTTGGAATTTCTATCTATTTTGTTTTATCAATATGATTTTGAGGCTTACATATTTTCTTATACTAACATCTAGCCCTAAAATAAATAACTTGCATCATCTTTCATTATCAACTATACAACAAATTATTAATCACAATTTACAATTCTAGACAACTCCAAAAATGAATTTTCCAAAATAAAATTTACAAGAGGAATTCCTTCTTCTTCTGACTAAGGAGTCCAAGCCACGTCCCAAACATCTTTGAATTCCTTGTAGCTTCAACAATTACTCAATTGAATTAAACCACCTAGGCACTAGGAATAACCTCTCCAGCCCCTAGTTCCAGAAAACTCATAAGAGTTTTGTGACCCTCGTGACCAAATCTCCAAGAATAGTAGCATAACACCCAAACAATACAATCATTAAGGACAATTTCACTAAATGTTTATTTAACCAAAAATTTCCATCCTCCAAACCTTCCTCCTCCCCTCCCCTTTTATTGTCGAGGTTTCTCTTATCCTAAGAAAACTACAACCCCGAAAATCTCATCCACCTCCTCTCTTCTGCACATTCCCTAAGAATTCATTCAATTGAAATATTTAATAAATGTTGACACAATTCAAAAGAAAATTTCATAATATAATAATAACCCATTTCTGACAATCTTATCCTAATCTAATGACCCAAATAAATAAAAAATCATTCTTGGTTGGAGATCAAACAATCATACAATCACTACAACAAATCCTGGAATTAGCGTCCCATTTTAAGTCCCTTTTTAGTGTAATTTTTTTTACATTGAGTGGTCAAACTAGACGCTAAATGGGACATGTCATGGAAAAAATTTAAAGCGTCTCAAAAAACTTCTTTTTTTGCTTCCTAGATAACATCCTTTATGACGTCCAAAATAGCATCTATTTTTTTCTTCCAGAATAGCGTCCAACTTTGCTTCCTAAACAACGTCGAGGTTTGCTTCCTAAATAACATCCTATTTTGCATCCTAGTGAGTGTCCTCTTTTGCTTCTTAAATGGAATCCACGTTAGCGCCATATTTGCATCCTTAATAGCACCATGCTAGCATCCAAGTTAGAATCCAATATTGCATCCATTTTTGCTAACACTTTAGCATCCCATTTTGCACCATGTTTTACTTCCAAATATGTGCCAATTTTTGCTTCCAAATTTGCACCAATTTTTGCTTCCTTTTTTGCATCGTGTTTCGCTACCAAAATGACACCAAATATTGCTTCTATTGTTGCACCATATTTTGCTTCCTATGTAGAGCCATGTTTGCATCCAAAGCAATGTCTTATTTTGCTACCATATCCATGCCATGTTTGGCTTCATCATTAATGCCACGTGTTGCATCATTTTTAATGCCCAGTTTCATGTCTTATTTTGCTACCATATCAACGCCATTTTTGGCTTCATCATTAGCGCCACGTTTTGCATTCTTTTTAATGCCTAGTTTCACATCTCTCATTTTTTGGTCACTAATTTAGTCATTTTTAGTAGTTTTATATACGAATTTTGGTTATTTTGTTTGGTCACTTATCCCTCATTGTTTGGTCACTTATCTATTATTTTTTGCTTACTAATATAGTTGTTTTTAACTGATATTATAATATCATTAGGGTATGGAGGAATTGAACCACCAACCTCCTGCTTGTAAGGCATACACTCTTCCATTGAGCTAGCACCCTTTAAGAATTTGGGAACCTAACTTACAGAGTTCTCTACAATGGTAAAAATGATCAATACACAAATTTGAGTATCTAATGGTCGACAAATGATGATAGATTTTATAAGTTCACAATATATGATCAAGCAAGTTATGGAATCCATAAACCTTTTCTAGTAATTTTGAACAAAACTCAAGAAAATGGCTTAATGGGATTGCAAACATCACTATTCCCTAGCAACTGTAAGTGTACCACTATATGAGACGTAACAACAACAATTTGCAGAAAATGATAATAGATATGTCATATTCTCTGGTGCATTTCCTGGGTTACATATATGTATCAGCAATGTATCAGCATCCTCACAGGATAGGGCTACATTTGGGTTTTCTCAAAATCCTCAAATTCAACAGAGCAATGCAGAATTCTTGAGGCATATGTTTGTGAAAGTTTGCTTGAAGGAAAAGTCTAATGTGAAGCATTCATCATTTCTTCCTTTGAATTATTCTAATACATCACAATCAAGTTTGAATAGTGCAGTTGGTCCATTTTCTCAAAATATGCCAATAAATGCGACATGAAGTCTACTTTTCAAATGGGTTAGGATCAATGATAGGTTTCGAAGAAAGGGTACCCTTTATGTTTGATAAAATAAATGAGCAGAGAGAGAATCCATTTGAAGAGATGATATTGGGTCCCATTGGAGATGGATTTGGGTCGGAAAACATAAATCAAGTGCACCAAAATAAGGTTTTGGGTCCCATTGGCGGTGGCTCTACAAGAAATACTGTTAAGTCTGAAAACAAAAATTCAGTGCAGCAAAAGAAAGATTTGGGTCCCATTGGCAGTGATTTTGCTAGAAACACTGGCAAGTTTGAAAACAAAATTCTAGTGCATCAAAAGAAGGCTCTGGTTCCATTGGCAGTATCTCTACTAGAAACATAACAAAGTATGAAAAAACAAATATAGGGGACCAAAGAATATTTCTAGGCCAGAGCTCTCATAACCAAATTAATCCCACAACAAATCAGTTTCTGTCATTTGAGTCCATGGGATCTAGGCACGAGTCCATGGGTTTTGGGTTCGACCTTCTTCCATTGCCCGTGAAGAAGACCATGGAAATAACAAGCAACAAAAACTCTATGAACCTACCTTTGCAGGAGAAGAATGGAGCTATTGATCAACGTAATCCTCTATTTGGGCTTGAACTCCTTTCTCAACTACCAACTTGCAAGGAAGAAATATTATCCATTGTCCATGTCCTATGAACATGGAGCAATTACTAACTGAGGAAAATCCTCTAACAATATGGCATTTTCTAATAGGCAAAGTTTGTCCCCAACACAACGAAAATGGTTCAGTAAGGTACAAGGCCTTAATTTGAGTTTCTAGAATGCTATACATAATAGAATCACAGAAATTCAATAATACAAGCTTCTTCCCTTTCTTCAAAACCTAAGGAAATCCTAATCTTTTTTGTCATCCAAATCCAACCGCCTTGGATAGTTGAGATGGAAGGTGAATATGCGAAGGAAGGATAAACACTTATGTTCAAAAATATTCTAATGCACTTGTAACAAAAGGAATAGAGCATGCATGATGCTCCAAGCCAGTTTATGTAGTCAAAACTAAGGAAAATAGGGGTTAAATGAATGAAAATCCAAATCAAATGGATTTTGAACTTTGATTGTGTGATCCAAGGACAACCTTTGTGAGGAAAAAAAGTGTGACTATCCAAGACCTTTCACAACAACATTCAAATTTTCGATCACTGTTGGCACATCACCTTTTGAGAGCTCAACTGACTTAGGATTGAGTAGGTTCAAGATGACTGCCCAATATGTACGGGTTGGTTTACAAGTGATACATTGGAACAATGTTCTGATGGAAATCAAACCACTATGGTAAAGCCATGTGACTTGGGCTAGAAGTGATGACAAATTTCTTCATTAATAGCTCGATTAACATTTTTAAGACAAAACAATGGCTCAGTCGAGAGGAATCTTGAGAGTAATCCAAGTACAATGATGTTGTTGCAACCATGGAGACAATCATGCACATGTTAAAAGTACTATTCCATGAGTGAGGTGAAGACCTGGGATACAATTTAACCAAAATTTTCAGTGCTAAAAGGTTGTGTACAACACAACATGCTGTGCTATTTATCCCCATGATAAGTTTAAGAAACAAGGTGGTTATTAAACTAGAAGATTATTCTGAAAAAAGATGCATCAAGGAAACTAATTCCATCTTTCGGAAGTACCTACCATCTTCATCTATACATAAACCTAAAATTTCATCTTCAGAATCACTCAGCTCTTCCTGTTCCATCACTATTCGGAAAATATATCCTTATAAGTTTTTTCTTCCAAGAACCTAAAATTTTCACTATAACCAGGAAATTTTGTGGGATCTAAAAACTACATATTGGAGAATTTTGAAATTCAACAAGACAATGAAATTAAATAACTACAAAAATAGAAACAAAAATTGCTCAACCATTCTATAAAGCAAAAGGCACTATAATAGAACACCAATAGAACATCAATGGAATGTCACATTGAGAAGAATATAAGATTTATATGATATTTTGAAGAGAAAAACAACTTCCATTTATTTGAGGCAAAATCCATTTGAAACAAAACATCCAAATTATACTGGCATAAATATATGAGTCCAAAATTCAAGATCAAGAAACACTGTCACTGACGCAACCATGCTGAAAAATTTAGCATCGAGCAAAGAATGTTAAGTAAGCTTCATCAAATAAGGAAACAACTGAAAATGAAGATACATTTGATGGAAACATACTTACCGTTTCTTTGCGAGAATATACTGATGGTGTCACTCCTCCTTCAGTTTCAGGCTTTTCCAACTGAATAAGTAGGAAAAGAGATGAAGATGGGGAGTCCAAAGAAAACATAGCACGGCGTTGGCACCATACCTTGACATATTATGATAAACATCTTGTCATCAGTCAATCTTCGAAGATAAAACCAAGCTAAAAAATTATTGGTTTGACATCAATATAATATTTCAAAAATGGTAATGTAGCAGATAAACACGGTGCCAATAACATTCAAGCATAATGACATAAGAATAGGAAAAAAAATGAGGTAACTAACTAAATAAAAATCCATCAAATCAATTTCTCTCATAACAGGAAAAATTGAACGGTACTTACATCTTGCATTTCATTGGGCAAGAACTGGAAATAGAAGTCCTTTGTCAGTTATTCTCTCCTTTCTCTATGATTAAACATATTGTACCATAAAAGGCTCTAGCAAGAGGCAGAAAACTTCAATCATTTTCCTAAAACAAAAGTTCTTACCATATGAGAAAGTAAATCTCTCATAGGAACACCACATATTATAAGTTTGTCCTTTTGTTGAAGTGAAAACGAACCTCATTCTCCAACATATGAATTCCCTCAAATGGTTGGAACAAGACAACATATAGACATGTCTATGTGTATTAGGATCAGAGCTTCAATATCATGGATACCAAAGGTAATATATCAGCTTGAAATAGTAAAACATGTATGCTGAAAATGAATGATGTATTCTAATCAATCTCTGCATTTCATTATTTATTGCATAGTTAATGAATCTCTGAGAGATGAATGGCTATTCTACTCATTGAACTCACCAACAAAACCTGCTTGAAAGGAAAAAGATAAAGCCTTGATGTATATCTTGAGTCCACTAAAAACCATTCAGAAACATTATATCAAAAAATACGGGCAGAAATAACAATGGCATGTGATATGAAATATATCAGTTATGAAATTCAAGAAGATATGTGGCCTTATTTGCAAAACTAACATAAAGAATGCCTTCATGTGAAAGTGAAGACAAGTGCATATTGTCACTACATCAAGTAAACACAAAACCTGCCACATATAGTTGGTGGAACTTCTGGTGTTCTCTGTCCAAAGATGTAGGACCTCTCATTCTCCCAATCAAAAACATGTTCATAAGCAGGCAAGGGGAGGCACCAAAATGTTGCATAGAATAAACTAAAAATATTATAGCAATTGTAGCTCATCTCAAAGAAATGAACCAGCAATGATTGGCACAAACATCTCCAAACTTTCAATACTATCAAAATAAATAGATTTATAAAATAAAAAACATGAATAATAATGAAAATAGAAAATAAAACCATAAATGTTGGTTTGTTACAAAATATCAATGCATGTTTGATGAGTGAATATGAACAAAAATAAATGTTGAACTAAAGATAAATTGACTCCTAGGTAGTAGGAAATAAACAATATTGATATTTCAATTTTGCTAGACATAATGCCCTACGCCCCTATCATATGTTAAAATAAAGAAAGAGGATGTTTCTCCCGTTTCTTCTGTCTGGATCTCATTTCAGGCATGGGTTTTCAGCATCCATATAAAATATCACTTGGTCTATTATCTATCACATTGCAATATGTTCTAAAATTGGGTTCATATGTTGCATAATCATAGAGAAGCATATTATCATAGTTACTACACTTGCAAATTTGACCCAACCTAGTGGGTGAATCCCATGCCATATTTGACTTGCAAATACTCATGAGTCAAATAGGGACCTGGTTAGTGCATATGGTTCATTGATAGTTCAACAAGTTTAATTCATTTTCTTGCCTAAAAAAACTCATGGACAATTTATACTAGCTAAGTTTTTTCCAAGCCAAGTTAAACTCTTGACCCTTTCACCTTGCTGAGTTTTTTGTTGTGCCAAAGTCTGGTAACTACGCATATGCTAATGCGGTATGAAACATATATATATACTTTTATATTGGACATAGCTTATGTGGTTGGGAGGAAAGTGTCCATGGAAGGGAAACTTGAAAATACAAAAAACAATGCAGACCAAGAGCGTACACTAGAGCTTGAGTGGAGCCAAAGAAAGAATCTCATCCAGATCTGAAGAAAAACCTTAGCCAAGAGCCAAAGACGATATGCTGAGTTAGACCTTGAATCAGAGACCGAACATAAGCAAAGGCCAGAGTCCTCAAATATAATTTGGGAGATAAAAAAACTCTAAAGTGGGGAGCTTCGATCCCTAACGAATCAGGACTGAAAGAAGCCACATTGGATCAGAAATGTATCCCTAAACCTAACAAAATCCAAGGTTTCTTAACCAGAAAAGAGACAAGAAGAAAGAGACAAAGGAAGAAGAAGCCACAGATATAGGGTAAGAAATAGAGTAGAGAAGGATGTTATCATAGCCCAAAAACAAACCAGGAAATGGAATGCTTACTACCACTGATAGTGCGCAAGTCATCTTGTGCCTCTCTATTCTTCGTAACTTCAATTTTGTTCCATAGGTAATATATTTTTATCCTGTCATCAATCTCCGTGTAGTGGAATCTATGTATTTATGTTTCTGTTACGGTTTCTTTCTGACATTAACAAAATTGTGCACAATATTTAGGAGTATATAGTAGAGCTTTTTACCCAAAGGATTTTGCATTGATCAGGCTGTGTTATTAGATTTAGATCTACGAAAACAAACAAAATATGTAATAATTTAGTTGAATATCTTTCTTATTTAAATACGAAGCAATTTTCATTGATAAGAATTGTCTAAGTTAAATACGAAGAAAATTTCATTGGTAAGAACTATATGAGTTAATGCGCTGAAAACCCTTCAAAGAAAATTCACAGTTTTTAGTTTTTAAGAACTATCCGAGTTAATGCCCTTACAAGAAAATTTACAGTTTTTAGTTTTTAAATTGTTCCTGATTGATATATCCATTTTTTGGTCCCGATGATGAAACTTGTACAACAGATTTCAAAAGTTGAAATTTGTAAGTAGGTTGGACATCTTAATGCTGTCAAAATTAGAAATTCTTATATTCTCAATAAAATTATGACATCTTAATGCTATCCAAATTATCAATTATTATATTCTCAATAAAGTTCTTCCACTGTCAGAGGTCTTGTACGACAACTTTCAAATGTTAAAATTGTAAGTAGGCTAGACATCGTAATGGTGTGAAAACTAGCAATTCTTACATTCCCAAATATAGTTATTGTTAAAATTGTAAATAAGATGGACATTTTAATGTTGTCAAAATTAGCAATTCTTACATATGATCTTATTAGCACATATTTTGATTCGATTTTGACTCTATCTTTGCATTAATTCAAACATGATCACCTCCACATCGTAGCTAAACAAAAATTCAGTGGGCACATGCCATATTTTATATTTATGTTATGTTTATAAGTAAATTTCATATCAAACCCTTTGAATCAAACGACTATTTGCATACCTGTATTTAGAGAAGCAATGCTTTGTAACTATTATCTCAGGTTTGGACAAGTTCCTTGAAGAAGCTTTTGGGTTGACCTCTAAGTAAGGATGTTTGTTTTGCAAGTGCATTTGTAGGATGGTATTTTATTTGAAATCATTTGCCAAGATTTATGTGAAACTCCATGGAATTCCATGTGATGCAACTCGTTTTGCATCCTGCCTTTGGGGGGCCTGTATTTTCATCTAGATACTAGAAATTTTAAGGAAAGGCCTCCCCCAACTGGAGGTGAGAGATCATTTGTGCAATTTGTTCTTGAATGTTAGTATAAAATTTACATCCAAGTTATTGGTGAACACATAAAGAGTGTGGAGACTACCCTAATAGATTTGGGGGTGACACTTAGTAATGCTGCATATAAATGTAATGCGAGGTCGTTACTGAGGTTATCGTGCAACTCTATCTTTGGATTTGCAACTGGCTTCATAGACATGCTGGTGCAACATATTCCTTCTGATAAAGATGTTGCTGCTAAGAAGATAGAGCATATATACGCAAGTCCCCAAGACACACCGCTTGTACAAGCTATGAAAGATTGTGACCCTAAAGGCCCCCTTATGGTAAATGTAACTAAATTATATCCAAAATTTGATTGCAGTATTTTTTATTCATTTGGTAGAGTTTATAGTGGCACAATCCAAACAAGCCAAACTGTACGGGTACTTGGAGAAGTATATTCTCCTTATGACAAGGAGGACATGGCAGTTAAAGAAGTAACTAAGCTGTGGGTTTACCAAGCTCAATAACGAATTCCTAAAAGCAAAGCACCTATTGAATCTTGGTTTCTGATAGAGGGTGTAGATTCTAGGAAATTTTATATTATGGAATATGTTTAGATTTATAGGGATCGATAGAATAATCATTGGAAAAATCCACACCTAATTACAATATGATGGATAAACTTACCTTGCTGCAAAGATGCTAGCTGTGCACTTGCTGGAAGCACACTCACCATGGTGACCGAAGTGGGCTTCATATTTGCAACTGCGATTTTAAAGCACCAATGCCTCCCTGACATGTAAATTTTGAGCATATCCTACAATTAGTGCATTCAAGGAGACAAAAAGAAAAAATCCAATTGCTGAATACCCTATGATAAGAGTCCTGTCCGAGGTCGGATATCCAACAAAATGTCAATGTTAGATGTTCAGAAAATAAAGGAAAACCTAAATATTCATGGTGGAAATTGGCAAACACCAAGAAGAGCACTCACAGGTTTTGAAAGGGCATTCAAATACTGAAGTGAATGGAGAATTAATAAACGTCGGTGACAAATCATCAGATGTGCCAATATTTGAGAAAGGATACTCACAATGAATTTTAAATGCAAGCACTAGTTCAAATGTTGAGATCAAGTTCATGCACAAATCTAGTGGTTGGGTCCTATTGCATTACTTGTCAATAGAAATAATGTACATGGCTCATGTTTCCACCTGTTTCAATTGGAATTTATCCTATTTATGCAAAATTATGTTCAAAGTCTAGAATACAAGCACCCAAATGAAAAGGATTGCACACCAAGTGTTATCAACCAAAATGGCACTTCTCCATCCGAGTACTAACATCCAATATGTCGGGACACAAAAGGACAATTAGGATTGAAGTAAGACAAAACACTATAGATGTGCATGACCATTGATACATAAACTCCTGACCAGCTTAATATATTTTCATTTGGAGATTAGGGATGCACACATGACTATTTTCATTGCAACCCGTGTGTCATACACGACTATTTTCATTGCAACCTGCATGTACCTTGAACATGCGACTTGCCTTAAGGCAAGGAGCATGTCATACCCGCCTTTCCTATATATATACTCGTGTGTACCTTAATTCAATGTTAAAAATATAAATCAGGATTATTCGAGATCAATTGAGCCTTAATCAATAACTATCTCAACTGTCTCAACCATCCTAACCTTCGAAACTCCTCTATTTTCCCATGTATAAATAGAGGGCATGGGATGTGGCTAATCAATCATTCTTAGAAGAGAAAATTTATGATGGTGGTATGCCTTCAAAAATCTTGGAGCAACAAAACTTAGTGCCCTCAGTTTGCATAGGAGTCCTTGTTTCAGAAGTTGGGTTGTAATCTCACCATTCTCCGTTTATGAATAAAGAAAGTTATTCTTCCAATCTTTGTATTGTTGCATTCTTGTATGTGATCAATTATGAATTGTTTAATTATTTTATTATGAACATGTATATAATTAATCATTGAAATATATATACAAGATATTGTTGGAAGAATTTGTCTTTTGCAGGTGAAGTGGAGAAGCCCTGAAAGCTTTGAAAGAGATTGAAAGAAGAGAAGACCAAGCTTGGATCAACTGTCATAAACCTGGTACGCTAAGCTTCCTTCCTATTCCTATTCCATTTTCTAGATAAGTTGATTGTCTACAAGTGTCTTAGTAAGTTGGTAACTCCAGAGACCCTAGGTTACAAGGGTGCATTGTCCTAAACAACAGAACTGGCGACTTTGCTGGGGAGTCTAGCCTGTTGTGGGTCCGTTCTTTAGGTTCCCTTACCAGCCTTTGCTTCTTTTTGATTCTGGGTTTGTTTAGTCTTTTTTCCTTTGATTTACAGTTTGACTTGTTCAGAACCTTGTTGCTAGTCTTTTTCTTTGAATTTTTTTTGGCAACACACACGTGTTGTCTGCATAGACAGTCGTGCGTTTCACTGTGCACATGCAGGTTTCCTTCTGGACAGTTGCGTGTCATACGCAGGTTGTCTGCATAGACAGTCGCGTGTTTCTTGTAGCAGTATTTTGGTCCTTTATGGTTTGCTTGTCCCTATTTTTTGGCCTTTTGATTGCTTGTGAGGGTTCTGTTGTTGACATGAATTTGTCAGTCTAAGGTCTGTACTTCACATCGTTTACTTGATTTCTTCAAGTTCTTGAGCTTTTGTGTTTGGTTTTCTTCCATTGGTGAGTGTAGGCGGTTCTCCTTCTTGGTTTGTAAGTTTGAGTGCTTGTGTTCTAGGTCACTGATCAAGTCCTTTGAATACTTTGTGCTCTGTACTACTTATGGTAGTATGAGTCTGTCACTTTTCTTTTGTGGATCTAAGGAGATTTTGAGTTTTTTAGTTCCTCCAAGTCAGGGTTTGTTCCAGTTTCTTCCTTTTGGTTGAAGTGGGTTACTTTGGGATCTTTTGCCTCATTTCACTGCTGTATGCTGAGATTAGTCAAATTTTCTCAAGTTTGCATTCATATGCATTGTAATTTTTGAAGTTGTTTGAAAAGAAAAGACAAAAATATTTTGCATTAGGTTGCATGTAGTATTTCTTTTCACTCTTTTTCAAAGAAAAATTAAAAAATTCTTTAAAAAAAAGTCTTGTAAGTTTCTCATCCTTAGTTTTAAGTTCATTAGATTTCATTTAAAAGAGAAGAAAATTGGCTTAGTAGTTGTAATTTGCTTTGAAAATTTATTTTTATGCACCATTTTTGCTTTCTTTTATCGAGTCTACAATACCATACAAAGTTTCATGCCATTTTCCTCTGACTAAGAACAACCTACTAAAAATAATGACATAATTAAAAATTATGAGTAAGTTTCTCTTTTTTAGGTTCATACACCAACTAGCTTAGGCTAGACTTGTGGATTAGGGAGTTTAACTCTCCACAAGTATTTGATTCAGATGTAGCTGGACAATCACTAGGTAAGTAATCCTTTATATTGAGTTTATATGGGAATATCCTCTCACATAGGAGTTAAGCATGAGGCTACATGAGGACCTGTACTGAGGAGATAACCCTTCGATTCCTTGTTCGAGCATAGACTAGGATTTTTACACATCCGGGGACTTCTGTCAATACCACCTCTTGGGCCCCGTGCGGTGCTGGTGTTGAAAGGGTTTCGGGCTTTGCTACCCTTCCCATGTGTACGAATCGGGCTTGCAAATGTACCCCCAAACTCTTAGTGTAGTTGTGGTAGCCTTTAGTCTCTTTGACATTAGGGTTCATACACAGGTATACCGAAAGGTTATTTCTAGTCTACCTTGGAAGGGATTGGAAGGTAACCCTGGTAGAAGGTGTGGGAGGGCAGTTTTGTGATTCCTATGCTTGTGCCTAAGAACATCTATAGGGATTCCAAGTAACCATCTATCAAATTTCTTCTGGAAAGCATATCTTATACCCGTTTGTCTATTTGGCTTTAGGAATTTTTTCAGTGAGTGCTGTGTGGTTTGCATGTATTTATTTGGCCTTTAGGTGTGTGAAGCGTCAATATTTTAGCCATGGAGGACCAACCTCTCAGAAGGTCAAGAAGGTTGCAAAACCTTCCTCCATCTATTACAGTGGAGCCTCCACCTCCCCTCAAAGGTGGAGATTAGATACTGACAGTTCTTTCGAACCGGTAGGAGTAATCGAATTTCCAGGTGAACCAAAACTTAGGACTAATCAGGTTGATACGAACACAGTATATTGAAGACTTGGAAGATGACAAGTTTGCAAGGAAATTTAACCCCCCTCTTACTAATTTAAACGATCCTGTGATCGTCCAAGTTCTCCCTTTTACTTCACCTATGATTGTTGTTCCCGTGAGTAGAGTTATGGATAAATATGGAGAGGATATTTCTACCCCCACTTCAGCCATGTTGGTTGGAGAAGTGCCACCTCCCCTGGTTGGTACTCCTAGACCTAGTGCATCTATTGCACCTTATCACCGAATAGTCAAGTGGTCCAACCACGGGTTTCCTCCCATGTAATAGATCCTTCTAGTGGGGTGGTCACTAGGATCCCCAGTGATCCTTTTTCTTCCCCCTCTTTCATGCACATTGCTTAGAGTGGTCCTAGTGGATCCTCTTCATTTATTCAGGGATTCCCGTGGAATGGGGGGCATATTCCCCTATCTACTCTGTATGTAGCTCTCCCTTTTCTCTTTTTAGTGGAGGGATACCCGATCCGGTATTTCAGACTCCAGTTTCATATAGAGGGCCTCAAACCACTTATAATGCACCACACACAAATAATCCACTGGCTTATGGGTGGAATTCATTTCAAAGTAGTCCAACTACTTCACAACCGGCAGCTAGGGGAAACCCCACCTTTACATTTGGGAGTCAGGGGGTAGGTCCTTCTACTTCCCAAACTCATGCTTTTCAGGCTCCGGCCAGGCCTAAAATTTCATTCCTGGCAATGTTAAACTTACCAGATTTGTCTAAGTTGAAGAATGACTCGGTGAAACATAGTGCCACATGGCCACCTGTTCCAAGCAAGTTACGATTTGACATTCCCAAGTTTGAGGGAAAAACTGGTGAAGATCCAGGAGATAATATCACCACTTTTCATTTATGGTGCTCTTCCAACTCACTGAACGATGACACCATTCAGTTGAGGCTGTTCCAAATAAATTTGACTGGTGTTGCATCAAAATGGTATATTGAATTGCCTTCTGCTATGTTTGACAGTTTTTGGGACTTAGCAAATGTGTTCTTGAATCACTTCCAGCTTCATGTACTGTATGATTATGGCACAGACCTATTGTCTACCTTTCGGCAAGACAAATCCACGCACATATCGGATCATATCTAAGAGTGGAAAAGATAGAAGAGGCTTATAAAAGCCATGGTTATAGTGGTTCCTTAAGTCTTTATTGCCTTATGCATCTAAGGATGTATCCACTTTGAGGGTGACCACTGAAGAAGAGGCCATCCTTAGGGCCCAACAGATGGATTTGATATATTCTTAGTTTGAGATATTATATGAAATCATACCTGAGGCACCGTGGTCTACCCATAGTGTCGAGAAACACAAGCCTGGACCCCATGCCGGTGGCGTGGTTGGTTTAGTGAGTTCTCCCACTGTAGAGTCATTGGCCAAGAAAATCCATGAGTTTTCTATTAAGCAGTCTACATCGAAGGAAACAAAGGCTACCCCCTCACCCAAAAATGCAAATGTTTTTGCACAATCCTCCCAAAAGGAAAATCAACAACCCAGTGGGAAAAAGAAGAAAGGGAAGAAAGGTGAGGGAAATCAAAACAAGCCTAAACCCACGAACAATGCTGATGGGGGAAAAAAGGATAAGAAGAAGGCGAAATTTCCTTGTAAGTTGTGCCAGGGAAATCACTTAACTCATCAATTCCCTCTCATTGATCAAGCTTAGAAGCTGCTCAAAACCCAAAAACTGGCTGTCCTAAAGGATCCATTTCCCTAAGGACATTAGAGGAAATTTCAACTCAAAATGGGCCTCCTAAAAAGAATTAATAAAATAATAGTTAAAATAATAAAATAATATTTATTAATTTTGGAGGAAGAAAAGAAAAAAACTACTTTTTTGTTTGTATTTTTGACAAATATCCTCGTGTTTTTACTCAAATTTTGATCGGGAGAGCTCATTGGATGCGGAATTAAATTCCGCATCCAACGAGTACCCACTCGGCATACTTTTGACAAACCCCTCTACCCAAATTTATATTAAAAAAGTGTTTAAGATCTATACGATATTTCAAATTTAAAGCAATTTCATTGGCTAACAGATGATGACATGGAATTTGAATCAAAGTTAAAAGGCCCATTTTGAGTTGAAATTTCCTCTAATGCAAAATGCAGCTTCTGTTTCTAATGTAGTTGGGGGCACTTCTGGTGTCCCTCCTAACCAAAATTATAACAACATGGTACGATCTAGTACCTTGATCCAAACGAGAAATAACAATGATGAGACAGAGGCTTTTGAGAAGGTAAGTTTGTTGGTGAAACCTCTAACCCTCTCACAATTGAGAAACCTGCTGATCCAATGCCCAAAATACAGAAATGTATCTTTAAAAAGGCATTCCATAACCCAAATTATAGGGGCTATTTCTAACTAGTATGTGGTGGAATATTTGTCCCAAACCCCTTGTGCAATGTCCACATTGGAAGTGCTTCAGAGTTGTCCCACTCAGCGAGATGCCCTTTAGCAGCTTTAGGCAACATGTATTCTTCAAGTTTGATGGAAAAGTTCAATCTATCAAATGTTAAGATGCGCCTATCGTATCATGTGGCCTTGTTAGTAGATGTCATTCATCATGGTAATACCATTGGGCATACAGTTGTTTACTAGGGTGCTTCCACATGTGTTATGTCTCTTTCTTTCTGGAAAGCTTTAGGTTCCTCGGAACTAGTTTCATCGAACACCTTGCTTACTGCTTTTGACAAGAGGTCTTTCCACCCGCATGGTATCCTACCAACTTTTGAGATTAATTTGGTAGGGAAAGTAGTGTATGTTGACATGGAGGTGATTGATGCTCCATTGGACTATAACTTGCTTCTGAGGAGAAGCTAGACTTACGCTATGTGCGTAATTGCCTCAACTGTTCTTCGAGTAGTGGTTTTTCCACATGAAGAAAAGTTGGTTACTGTTGACCAACTCAATTTCACTTGAAGGGGCCATTTGGAAATGAATGAGTCCACCTTAACTTTGGTTGATCAGGTCAAACCAACTACGGAGAACTTGGGGGATGGAATGTATTCATCGTTAATGGGCACATTTGATATCCCAACCCTGATAAATTATCTAGGTTCTACGAGTGTGGGTAAGTCTATCATGACTGTTGTTAATAGAATGAATCCTTGGGTCCTTCCTACTTGTCATGAACCTCAGGTGCCCTTATCTACAGTGGAAGTGGCTTACCATGATATCGTTAACACCACTGCTGATATGATCTCGACTCCTTCTACAGTTTCAGAGGAGTCGGAAGAAGCCTACCTGCCTGCTTGGGCAGAGAACTCTTTATATTCAGATGACTACTTAGACATGGTTTTTCCTTCGGATGAAGCCTTTTTGGAAGCCATGAGTGGGAAATACAAGATCTGCGAAGATATTCACCATAGATCCTACTTCCTTCGAGAGCTGAGTAGAATTGAAAACCAAGAGTTCCATGTGAGAGTGGTAGACGATGTTGATCTATCGATTAATCCCTTACCAAGGAAGGGAATTTTTGTTGAGGGGAATATGGAAAATATTTTTGTTACCATTCCTATCAACATCTCTGCAAACCCTCACATCATCGAAAATGTACATATAAGTGCAAACTGCTCTCCGGAAGAGATTGCTATCTATACTGCCTTATTTAAGGAGTTTCACGACGTGTTTTTCTGGTTATATGAGGAGATTCTAGGCATAGATCCATCGATTGTTGAACATAAAATATGAACCTATCTTGACGCTAAACCGGTTCGACAAAATCTTAGACCTATTAACCCGCGTAAGGCGACAACTTTTAAGGCTGAAGTGGAAAAATTGCTGAAAGCTAGTTTTATCTACTTGATTGCTTTGACGGAATGGGTATCCAATCCTGTTCTCATTGATAAGAAGTAAGGGATGATGCACATATGTACATATTTTTGTGACTTGAATAAGGCATGTCCTAAGGACAATTACCCCACACCTTTTATAGATCAAATCATTAATGCTTGTGCAGGTAGTGAAGTTTTTTCATTTATGGATGGTTTTTCTGGGTACAATCAAATCCAAATTACGGTGAAAGAAAAACATAAAATGACTTTTATTTCTCCATGGGGTACCTTCACGTACAAAAAAATTCCATTTGGATTGAAAAATGCAGGGGCTTCCTTTCAATGAGAAATGAATTTTTCCTTCCATGACATTAAGAACATTGTCGAGGTGTACCTTGATGATTTTCTTGCTCATTCTTGTAAGAGGATTGATCATCCAGATCATCTTCACTTGATTTTTGAATGATGTATACATTACAAAATACACTTGAATCCCCACAAGTGTGTTTTCTGCGTTGAGTCGGGACGACTACTTAGATTCATTGTTTCAAACATAGGTATTCAGGTGGACCCTTTGAAATTAGAGGCCATTGTAAATCTGCCTCCTCCTCATTCTATCAGGAAACTTCAAATCCTGTAAGGAAAATCTAATTTCCTTCGACATTTTATCGTTAACTATGCCAAGATCACTAAGGGTTTCATGTGCCTCTTGAAGTAGGACACTCCATTTGTATGGGATGAAACCACACAACTTTCTTTCGAGGCATTGAAGAAAGATTTGCTGTCGGCTCCTTTATTACGCCCATCGGATTACTCTCGAGATTTTATATTATATCTGGCTGCATCGAAATCGACCATTGGGGTAGTATTGCTCCAGGAAGATGACAAGCTCTAAGAGCATGTTGTATATTATCTTAGTTGAAAACTTCAATACTCCCACATCGAGGAGTTGGATTTAGCAGCTGTTTATGTTGTGCAGAGGTTATGTCACTACATCCTACCGAGGACCACTACAGTAGTGGCATATGTGAATCCCTTTCAGTATGTTTTGTCTCGACACATAACTGGGGGCAAATTCAATAAATGGATAGTAATTCTCTAAGAGTTTGACATGGATTTCCAGTCTTCGAAATCTAAAAGGTCCTTAGTTTTTGCAGAACTTATTGTAGAATTTCCAACGGAAGAGAATGTAGCGGTTGAAGAAGACTCATTCCCAGATGAGTACATTTTTATGATTTCAATCTCTAATCCTTGGTATGGAGATATACTTATCTATCTCTAGACTTTGAAGTGTCCTACATCCTTCTCGAGGGAAGAGAGGCGTAAACTGCACGTACATGTGAAAAACTACCTATCATCAGGGATACTTTGTACCGTAGAGGGGTAGATTATGTTTTGCATTGCTACCTCACCCACGAGGAGGCCGAGCATGTCCTAAATGATTCCCATAGCGAAGCATGCAGGGGTCATTTATTTGGGTTAGCAGCGGCCCAAAATATTTTGCGTGCTAGTTATTTCTAGCCCACGATCTTTAAAGATTGTGTGTAGGCTGTGAAGCGCTGTCATCCATGTCATCTCTACACCAGGAAAATGCGGTCAGATGTTGCTCCTTTGTTTCCTGTCATCGCAGTGGGCCCCTTCACTAAGTGGGGGGTGAATTACGCGACGTGCAACCCAGTTTCGGTTGGGGGGGAAAATATATCATTTTCGTTGTTGATTACTTCACCAAGTGGGAAAAGGCAATGCCTACCTTCAGAGCTGACAACGAAACTGGAACTTTTTTTGTGTTCAACCAGATCATCACTCGCTTTGAAATTCCAAAGGAGATTGTCACTGACCATGG
The DNA here is from genome assembly GCA_001517045.1 of Pseudotsuga menziesii. NCBI lineage: Eukaryota > Viridiplantae > Streptophyta > Pinopsida > Pinales > Pinaceae > Pseudotsuga > Pseudotsuga menziesii. The sequence continues at coordinate 73,380 of LPNX011210798.1, read as the reverse complement.
CAGCCATTTCTAGAATAGCATGATGACCGAATTGGCTACTATGCTAGGGTTCAAGCAAGATCACTCGTTTTCCTTCTAATCACAAGCGAATGGTCAATTCGAGGCAGTAAATAAGACCTTGAAGGCCATTCTTAAGCGTACTATTAACGCAGCGCAGTCAAATTCACACATTATATTGTATCCTAGACTTTGGGCATACCGGACCAATGTTAATATTGCTACGTATTTTTCACCTTTCCAACTTGTTCACGGGGTGGAAGTATTAACTCTGGTTGAGCGTGAAATTCCATCACTTAAAATTTCCATTCATGTACTCCCTGACATGACGAAATTAGAAGAACGTTTGCTACATTTGGAAAATATAGATGAACGACGTAGAGATGCGTTAACGACAAATGAAGCTCATAAGAATAGGGTTAAAAACCAATATGATAAATCAGTCAAGCCTAGAATTTTCTCTGAGGGAAAGCTTGTCTTGCTCTGGGATCAGGAAAAATAACCCCTGGGGGCAGTAAAGTTCAAGTCCATGTGGTTAGGACCCTACATTGTGTCGAAGGTTTTGAAAAAATGGGCATATGAGTTAACTGATTTTGATGGAAACAAGCTGCCTGATCCTAGGAATGGGCCCTACCTGAAGAAGTACTATGCCTAGGCTTAGTGCTTTTTCTTGTATTTTTATTGTATGTAATTTTATGTACAATAGTTAGCTGGTTAGTGTTCTTATATCATCTGGTGATTGTTACATATGTCAGTTGAGTGGTTCGTAGGTTTTGCGGATGGTGCTAGTTGTTGTAACCTGGCTTCATCCGCGTGGGTCATCTATTCACCCTAAGGATAGCTAGTTGCCTCTGGAGGTGTTTGCCTAGGTCCTGCTACCAACAATGTGGCCGAATACAGGGCTGTTATTGAGTTTTTATGGGATGTCTTGTCACGTGGCATCACCCAGTTGGAATTTAGACTTGACTCTCAACTGGTGGTTTCCCAACTCAATGGAGCTTATTAGGTGTGAAACCCTACCTTGTTACGCCAGTTTTTGCAGGTTAGATTACTTGAAATAAATTTCAATTATATTTCATTTAATCACATTCCACGTAATGAAAACACATTAAGTGATGCATATGCGAACTATATTCTAGATTGGAATCTAACACACATTTTGTAAAATATACATAACAGATACATTTGGAACACATGTAAATAACCAATAATGTATATATGTGTGTGTGTAAAAATGTGTCCATAGATAGGTCGAGTTTTGATCCTAAGATCCAGTCACAACTGTATAAATATACAAAAAATTTGGATCACAATCAATAAAATGACTATATATCTAGGCATGATCACCCGCATCACCAACATCATCATCACCATCAGCCTCTTTAGTTGCGAAAACCTCTTCTGCTTCTATGTAAACTAGAATGGCCCTGGCTACCCTCCTCATAAGGCGTATCCCGATAGGTAGAATTACTACTACAAATTCTTGCATAACAGCATGAATATGCTCAATCTGTATAGTCGAAACTCTTTGGGTTAGCTTGGCCAGCTTTCCCTCGAGTACTCTCAGTAAAAAATTGTCTCCACCTAGTACAGGCCGCACATACATCCCTGGGTTCCCACCAGGGCATACAGGTCCAACATCTCCATTTTAAAACATTAAAATGGATTTAAAAAAATCTTATACATATGTAAATATTTTTATGACAAAAATTCATAAAAATTTAAAAACATAAAAAGTAAAATAACTAGCTCTCCCCACATTGCTCCTGGCTGGTAATTGTTGTCCCCACCACACATAGAAGTCATCATCATATACACCTTGGAATGATCCTCTGCCACCCTGGAGAAGGAAGACTTCTCCCCACCTGGTCAGCCTAGGATGGTGAGGAGAGAAACATGGAAGTGGTACTACAAGGAAGATAGCGGGCACTCTCTCAAAGAAGAATGCTACTAATATAAGAGAATACCCAAAATTCTTGCAGCATCCTCTCTTACAGTCATAGAGTTGTTTCTTCATGATCAAGATTATACCTGAGCATCAATCAAACATAGTTCCCTGTAAACACTCCATTTCCACTCTCATTTGGGTCTGAGTGGCAAGATGTAATGACGAAGATCCTACAACCCACACTATTGTACTTACCACTACCTGTAGTGGGAAGTTGGCAATATGAACAATCAGGATGCATGATCCCTTTTTTTGACTTCCTGACATGCAGTAGGTGTCCACATAGTCTTGGACACTCATGGGGTCACCACCCCTGCCATTACCTTCGAGGTTCACATGCATACCCCTGCGAGACAACCCCATGATGAAATACATGTCTTCTACAACTATCTCCAAGATCTCACCTAAAAGATCAAAAGTCCCGAGGTCATGATCCCAATAGCTAATCAAATGTTCAAGCAAGTGGACATTCGCCCGCATTGGAGAAGTGCAGAAGAACTTTAGTATCCCACTTTGCTGTAGTGCATGCACAATGGGGGCATCGCAGAGGGCATCTCAGTCCATATCCTCGTGTTCTCATTCCCTCCATTCTAAAACCATGATTGAATCTGCCTAATTGACCATCATTAAGAATTAGAATCTATCAAATTCCTTTTATTTGGCCATAACATAAAAATTTCTATGTTACGCAGTACATGCGAGTTGCCTTCAGGCAGGTTGCGTGTACACGACTGTATAAGTCACCTACTCGCGTGTACTGCACAACCTCCCTAGGCCAAGCCCGAATCATTAAAATTTTCATAAAAATAAAAATTAGAACGGTTGGAATGAAAGAGAAGTGAAAGCTAGCTAACCTGACACTTGCGGAGTTTGAAATCATCCACAGGTTTGTCCTCATCGAGCAATCCAAGTCAAAGGTGAAATATTTCCAAATTGGGTAAAAATGTCAAATGGTATGTTTTAATTCTACTTTTGAACTATATATAGAAAAAAAATTCAATTTTTGGGTTTCTAACCTATAGTTTGAAAATTATTTTTATAATTGAACTAATACAAAGTTCTTTTTCCTAATGCAATAGGTTTGAAGTCTTTCAAAATTTGTTATCCGCTCATATAGGGTAGAATTTGGGTCTTTCATATGTTGTTATGCATCTATAACTTATCCGTTTTAACCCTAGGATTACTTCTTTGACCACGAACTATGGTGTTTAACCATTTTTACCTCGTTTACATCATTGTTCTTCCATGGATAGGGCCTCTTTTCCATGAGTACCCTAGTTTAGATCAGTTTGTTGCCTTTTGGTACTCATGCCTCATTTGTCATAGGTTTTGGGGAGCCTTCTTATCTATTTTTCATGAAAAATTGAGCCTCATTATTGGTTTCTTTTTACAAGCTCTCCCTTTTATAAGGCTCCCTGAACTTATGGAGTTTCTTTAGGCCCAGGTCTGACTCCTCAAAACAGACTTGACTGTCGAGTAAACTCGTCCGTTTAGGCTTGTTAAGAATATGTGAATGGGCATCCACATTGGTGGTAGGTTATCACTTTTTCGGACCATGTGGAATTATATGTAAAAGGAACACTCTCTTTTCTTCAGAATTGAGAAGAGTATTCTCAAGTATAGGTTTATCACTTTTCTGGACCTGAGGGACTAAACTTAAGGAAAATGAGCACTAGGTATGAGCTTAGTTTTCTCTTTTTCGTGCTCAGGACCCAAACATGAAAAATATTCCGAGCATACTTTATGTCTTTGTCATGCTCGTTAAACCCTAAAGAACAAAGCATCAAGTTTATTGTTGTAAGCCCCATTTCTCGTAATCAAATGGATCTTTCTGAGTGATCGTGCTTTCCTTCACACTCATAAAACTCAGGCTATATACTGCTTTTGAAGGGGCATTAGGTAGGTGGTAATTTAAACTTTTTCGGACCTTCCTGACTAAGTACGAAAAAGGTGCGCCTTACTTCTTCGAAAGCTAAGAGAGTTCTTCTATGGTTTGTTTTATACTTTTTCGGCCTTAGGAGACTAAATTGTATGCAAAAGAAACCAACTGGAGTCTTCTTTGGAGTTTTCAGACTCTCAAAATATGAAAACACCAACAAGCATGTACTAGTCCGAGCTCGTAAAATCCACGAATCAGTGAATTTATCAAGCATTATTCTCTCCCCTCTTCAAGGTTGTTAAAAATGAAGAGAGACATGAGTTGACTTTCCTGGTCTCGTTAACATTTAACAGGAAAGATAAGGAGGAAGTACTCTCTTTGGGTTATAAACAGTGGCAGCATGTCCTCGAACATAGCACTCTCTGAACTTTCCAATACTCATGTTTCAGTTTACATTTTCAACTCATATATTACTTCAAGTTTCTTACTACTCCACTTGTCCTTTATACATGGGGAATCTGATCATGTCTCCTACATGACAAATAAGTCTAGTTGTCCTATCTGCAAGTTAAAATCTACCTTGGGTCATCTCTGTGTCATGCTCACTATTCAAGGATTTATCCCTTCTTCTAATTTTTATCCTGATTCCATCTCAATCCTATCTAAGTATCACTTGTGTATACCTTCTTGTATCCAGTTCCTAGTCACTCTTGTGATATGTTGGAGGATCCATTGCCTTCCTCATCACAGTATGGTTTCTCATCAGTACTTCCTAAAGACGAAGACCTAGATCTTTGACGATGTTACCTTAGGATTCACTATCATCATTGGTGAACTCCTTTGCTTCAGTTGTGAGTTTCACTCATTGTCTAACATTCTGTTGAGTTTCTTCCATGTTTGACTTCAACACATCTATTCACATGGTATGGATTGAATTGGTTCCTTTGGATTTCAATGAATATCTTAGGTTCACATTTATAACCTAAGTTGCACAAGATTATGTTATGATCAGTTACACAGCTTCCAGATTTTGAAGACTCATCATTTTATATTGTGGCTTCACTCCACCTTTGTAATATACATGGTCTTGTACCTATATCATATGATGTAATCACTTATTGTAAAGGAGCTAGTGTGCCATGGTATTGAACATGGCATCCTCGGATATGATTTTGTATATGACATTGATATGTATTTGTTTCAGGTACTTCCTCTACTGCCTTGGACACCTGAGTTCTCTAGGATTAAAATATTGTAATGTATTTTAGCCATCACTCCCCTATGACCTCACACATTAGGGGGAATCTATTATCAACCAAAATGGCACTTCTCCATTCGAGTACTGACATCCAATATGCCGGGACACAAAAGGACAATTAGGATTGAAGTAAGCCAAAACACTATAGATGTGCATGAACATTGATACATAAACTCCTGACCCGCTTAATATATTTTCATTTGGAGATTAGGGATGCACACATGACTATTTGCAATGCAACCCGCATGTCATACACGACTATTTGCATTACAACCCACGTGTACCTTGAACACACGACTTTCCTTAAAGAAAGGAGCGTGTCATATGCACCTTTCCTATATATATACTCGCGTGTACCTTAATTCAATTTAAAAAAATATAAATCATGATTAGTCGAGATCAGTTAAGCCTTAATAAATAACTATCTCAACAGTCTCAACCATCCTAACCTTCGAAACTCTTCTATTTTCCCATGTATAAATAGAGGGCATGGGCTGGGTCTAATCAATCATTCTTAGAAGAGCAAAGTTATGCTGGTGGTATCCCTTCAGACCTCTTGGAGTAGCAGAACTCAGTGTCCTCGGTTTGGAGAGGAGTCCTTGTTTCAGAAGTTGGGTTGTAATATCACCATTCTCTATTTATGAATAAAGAAAGTTCTTGTTCCAATATTTGTATTGTTGCATTCTTGTATGTGATGAATTATGAATTGTGTAATTATTTTATTATGAACATGTATATCATTAATCGTTGACATATATATACAAGATATTGCTGGAAGAATTTTTCTTTTGCAGGTGAAGTGGAGAAGCCCTGAAAGCTTTGAAGGAGACTGAAAGAAGAGAAGACCAATCTTGGATCAACTGTCATAAACCGAGTATTCTAAGCTTCCTTTCTATTCCTATTTCATTTTCTAGATAAGTTGATTGTCTGCAAGTGTCTTAGTAAGTTGGTAACCCCAGAGACCCTAGGTTACAAGGGTGCATTGTCCTGAACAACACCAAGGGAGAACCTTCCATAGGGAAAGAATCAAAACCATGATATCGCAGATGAAAAAGAAGTAATTTCCATTGGTCGTTGGTTGTTCCTGTGGCAGCAATGAAAGACATCGATAATTTGTTTTTACCAATTTGTTCAAGACCCTGCCATCTGAATTATCCTTGTTATCATCCTTCCATGAAACTTCTGATCCAGAAGAGGAAAATACATTCTTGAAACTTAACCGGTCTCATGTACTACAAGTCTATGTTTTCTTTCTCAGATATATTCAAAAATCCAAAACTGTGTAGAGTAAACGAGGGTGAGGGTAGCTTCTATTTTCACCAGACGAGGTATTAGTGAGTGCATAATACTTTGCAAGTTCAACATAGATTCCAAATCATTATGATCCATTGAGCAAGAAGAAACAAGGACTACCAAATACATCACAAGGAATAATGATCTAAATCTATTCTTTAGTATCTATACATAATGATGACACTCCCATCAAATGAGTAGTAGATCCTAATTTTTTACTCAACATAATTACCACTCCCATTGTTTCCACCTATGGCTTTACCAAAATTTAGAAGTGAATTGGAATTATAATGGATTTAACAAGTCAGTGACTAAGCCTGCTAGGGTAGTAGATATCGCGCTAACACTCGGGTCTAAAATTGTATCAACTCGATTTTTTTCTCATAGATGCAAGGGTTCATTTCAACATTATTCTAAGTTGTTGATGGTTGGATGTGATGATGGTGATTATGTGCACCTTTTTGGGTGAGATTGTATTTCACCAATGGAAAGACCCATGTGGTTAATAAAAATCTAACATCAGTATCCATGTTGTCGTAATATACATCTCCAACACAACCCTTTGTATCATTGGTTTATTCTTCTATGGGTCCTTTGATTGTTTGGGTTCCTTCTCCATAAGTAAAAACTCCTTTTCCTCCTTATGCTCCTCCTTCACCTTGCCTTGCAATAGTATTCACTTTGATCTTCCTTACATTGACTTCACTCCTCAACCTTCCCTTAAATATAAGGTAGATATCCCTCCTTCTCTTGATGATATTCACACATTCAAGTATTTCCACACCCTATGCTACTTTGTGTGATTTTAAGCATGAATTCATTCGATATATATCCATCATAAATAAAATTTTTCTTTTAAAGCAAGTAAAACATCATACATTTTTACACATTATCTCCCATAAAGAACCAAAATTATCATGAAAAAATCATGGATATATATAATCAAGTTCATAAATACATTAATGGTCATCAAAATTCAAAAGAAAATCTTGAAAGGTTGTGAAAATGATATACATCTAAAATACATTGCCAAAATAGAAAAAACGTGTTATGCAGTCCAGGGATTCCTCGACCATACCTTTATGATCACTTTACTTTTCCCTCCTCCTCCACGATATTTTTGAATTTTAAATCCTCCATCTTGCCTATGACATGTAGGATATCCTCCCTATTATATCCTTAGCCCATCCTTGGAGGTAATCAATATTGATCCTATGTGTCTGGATCATCCCCGTAGATATTACAAAAGAGGAAAATATTTGAGAGTCTTCTCAAAAGGGTAGTATTTCCACCATTTGTGTAATCCAATATAGTCTATATAAATCCATAATTATGATATACATTCACATTTGTATCTTTACTTAATTAGGATATCCATTCCCATTTGGATCTTTACATAATCTGGATATCCAAAATATAGTCTTGGATTGCAATGTTTAAGGAGGTGGGGAATGCAACATATTCTATTCTTTTGAAAAGTAGAGTGCATAATCTCCTTCTCCCTTTGAAAACTGGAGTGCATCATCTCCTTCTCCCTTTGAAAAGTGGGTTGATCTTCCTAAAAAAATGGCAAACAAAAGCTTATGCCTAATAATAAAATACAAAAATTATTAATTTTCATTGAAATGTCACAAAATAGATATGTCACTTTAGTAATGACTTCTGGACTAACTCATATTGCATCAAATATATTATAATTATAAGTTAGAGCTTACAAAACCCTTTCTCATCTTGAACTTGATTCTTTTTACATAACATGTTAACAATTTTCTCTAAATGGCTTGATAATGTATATAATTTGCAATTTATGTTACCCTTGCACAAACCCACCATATAGTTCTTGCACCACACATTAACCATACAAAATATGTCCTAGGATGACCATGAGGAATCCTACAAATTTCAGCATAGAAATCATAAACGCTAAAGTCTATTCCTTTGAGTATATTGTTTTCCCTCAAACCATTAGGAGGTCTTTTTTGTTCTTTTCATTGGTCTCAGTTCACTAACACAAAGCCTATGTTATTTAATTAGTTCTTTCTTTTTGTGTTTATTTAAATAGTGTTGATAACTATAATTATTTATTTAGAATAAACAATGCAATGAAAAAATACACAATCAGACAATAAGATTTTTCCTAGAGAAACTTGATTTGGGAAATCTCTAACCTAAAATGGATTTCTCAAATATTTGATTTTTTTAGGGAAAATTAGAGATTACAAAGATATCAACTAGATCTTATACTCATGTCAAACTCAAAAACTATAGGGTGTATACATTATTTCCTTTACTATGATACACTCAACAACTGCTATTTTGTTGGTTTTGGTCTCCTCAAAGCTTTCCCTCTCTACAATTTCAGGTGCTTCACTTGAATCATGGGAAATTTCTCTTCCCCAATATTGAAACATTGATCCTCTCTTTTCTAAGAGAACCAGCCAATCAAATATATAACTAGATAACCCCCAATGTTTGTTCCCTTATATATTTACCTCCTTCCTTCCTAAAAGTCCAAAATTCCTAAGGATCATTTACAAAATTTTAGGAGACTATAATTACCTATGCCCAAATACCACCTACATGGAATTAATCTTCCTATAAATTTGAGGGGTCCCCTATCAACCAATAACTTTCTTACATGTGGCTAATATGCCACTCATCCTTGCATTCAAGCTTCTTAGTTGGTTGTGTTCTTGTAACATGCTTAGTCAACTTTCCAGGTCAATTACAGTCGAGGTCGAATTCCATACCACTAAGTCGAGGCATACAAAAAATTAGTCAATGGTTATGATGGAATGAGTGGTATGCACAAATACCTCCTCTTTATTCAATTATACTCTTACATATGTAGTTACTAAGATATGTAAGTCAATTGTCAACATTTACAAGGTATGTGGAATTTTTTTTTATGTATGTAAGAGAAAGCTATAATACATTGCATTTTTAATGTCGGTAGATGTTCATACTAATTTACCAATATTATATTAGGTGGGTATCCTCCAAGGAGATCCATGAGAGTGAATTACGAAGATGGAAGAATGAAATTGCAGAAATTGTATGTTTATTGGAAAAGGAGCTCCCTACTAGTTGCATGGACCTTCAGGTCCATATGCTTATACGCCTAGTAGATGACATTGAAATGGCGGGTGTTGTATCAACAAGGAGGATGTTTTTCTTTGAGATGTATATGAGAACACTAAAAATATATGTTTGACAAAAGGCACATCCAGAGGGTTGCATGGATGAAGGATATGTATTGAATGAAGCATTTTTCATTCTATGTGAATTCCTTGGTAAAGATTATGAAGATGGTGCACGAATATGGGATGAAGCATCTGCAACAAATATTATAGATGGATAGAAACCTCAATATAATAGTGTTCCAGTAGAAGTTGGTGAGTAAAATAATGATCATTGTGGTTATTTTTTCAATCATTTACTCTATAAAATTATTATTTTTCAAAAATATAATAACGACATTTGCAATTTGAAAATGTACATGTTGATTTTCAATAGGTGTTGATGAATGCATTGTGCTTGACAAGTTCGTTATTTATCACATGGATTGTATGAATAAATGGATTTAATTATGAAAATAAAAGGGAAAAGTTTTAGAAGCAAGGAGACAATTTGAGAGATCAAACCTAAGGAATACACCACTTCCCATGGATCTGTCTAGGGAATGGGGCAAAGATTGCACATTACAATGGGTTAGTGAACAAATTCAAAATCAAATATATGAAGAAGGAAATGATGCAAACATAAAAGAAGATGCAATCAACATGTCTAGAGGATGTGAAAGAAAGGTGCATTTATAAATCTCACAAAAATATTTTTTTACAAAACATTTTTGACACTATGGACTATTTAATAATGCATGTATAATTGTTTTTTCTAGTTGAACTAAAACAAATGGTCTAATATCGCTGAGGATATATCCCGCAATGTGGGAATATGGTCGACACTATCATGTGGAAATAATATAATTAAAAATACACTCCTTTGATTGTGGTGTCATGGTTGATTTCAAGCAATCAAGTCGAGCAAGTTCAAAAGATAAAAATATTATTGAAGGGAATCTTCAGTATGTTTGAAAAATCCAAGAAATTATTGAGTTGGATTACCAGTATTTCAAATGATGTATTTTTAAATGTAGATGGTATGAGGCATTTGAGTCGGACACAAAGAGATGATACCTATACTAGATTATTTTCTATAGATTCCTTGAGGTACCTACCAAAAGATAATGAACCCCATGTCTTACCAATTCATTGTGAGTAGGTATTATTATCAATATAACATAACTATAATCACAATAATCAATGGTTATATAGAATATGTTAATTCGCAGTTCATTATGAATATAAATGTGCATATTAATTAAAAATTATACTAACATGTCTAATATATGATTATGGTTCATGAGCAGGTGTTTTTTTAGGAATATATTGTGGATCCAAAGTGCAGGATATTTGTCATACATTATGATCCAATATTAAGACACGTATTTGATGATGCCTCAATGAATATTCAATAAAACAATGATATCCAACCAATTATAACTGAGAGATTAGAGAACAAGGAAGAAATGACCACCCATGGTGATGTTCAAGATAAATATGTCCAAACACAAGAAGATGAAGATGAATATGTTCAAGCACAACATGACAACATTTTTCATGCCATTAATCAACATGATCTAGAGCTAGATGAGAATCAATATGGTGCAAATCAATTGGATGATCTGGAGTTAGAAGAAAGTGAAGACGAAGATGATTATAATACCACTTTAGCAGGATGGCCTATAAAGAATAATATAAAAAAATTACAAGACCATATCAACATTGCTAAGGAAGAATTGGATGACATATATGCTGATAATAATGTAAATGAAGACTTCTAATTTTACAGGATTTCTAATCCATATTACTTGAATAATTATGATCTTATGTCCAAAGCTTTGAAATTGTTTTTTATCACATGGATTTAGTAATTTTGAATTAGTTTCTTGATTTAGAATTTTTCAAAAGGTTGCTTCTTAATGACTCTATACTTAAATGTACATGGAAATCACTGTTCAAAATAGTCATTTTATCATGGGCTTAGAAAATGTTATTTTTGCTTCAATTTATTTTAACCACATGTGTTCCCCTTTTTTATTATGCATTGAATAATGAAATGCCAATTATTGTTTAGTTAATATTACGCACACTGTTGAATAATTCTATGAACTTTACTATAGTAATGTTCCATCTTGCACTAATGAACAATGTTAACGAGGTAGAGAACTTAGTTTATCATTAACATTTTTTCAAATTAACGTGGTTATGTATATATAGTAGCTAATATTTTGCAATAAATTTACCACATCCAACTTATCATTGAAATGTTGTTGAGGAAAAGTGCCATTAAGGCCACTCAAATTCCATTAAGTTCACTCAAATGCTATTAAGGTCACTCAAATGTTGTCGAGGACAAGTGAATGTGAACGTCAAGTACATCATACATTGCATCATCATCATCGTTGACATCGCCATCATCAAAATCAACATCAATAAGTATGTCATCAACAACATCATGGTCATCATCGTCCTCATCAACATATACATAATCACATCATTGTCATCATCATTGGTAGGGTCACTCATATGCCATTAAGGTTCATCAACGGTCATCACCATTTGGATCCATGTCATGTTGTTACAATCACTCAAATGCCATTAAGCTCACTAAAATGTCGTCGACAACAACTAAATTTCATTATAGCCATTTAGGTGATATTAATATGTCTCTTATATGTCATTATGAACATTTAAGTTCCATTAGGATGAGTCAGTATCCATAACTATTATGACATGATTCATCATTGTGGACATCACCATTGTCATCATCATCATCATCATCATCATCATCATCATCATCAATGCCATAATGTACATTGACATCATCCTCATTATCATCCTCATATTCAACATTAAGTACATCATTAACAAAATCATCGTCATCATTATCATTATGGTCACTCATATGCCATTAGTGTTCTTAATCACTCATCGCCATTAGGATTCATGCCATATAATTGTTAAGGTCATTTATATGTCATTACAGTCATTTCGACGATAATAGAGTCGTTTAGATGTCATTACATACATTTAGGTTCCATTAGAATCAATTAGGATGCAAAAGTGCTACCACATGCATAATCATCATTGAAATCCACATCGTCATCATCATCATACAATAAATCAACATCATTGTCGTTGTCGTATTCAATATAATTGTGATAATACTGAGCAATGAACCCTACTACCTCACATGAATGTATGACATAGTATTATACTTATCAAATCATATCCATGCACTCCATCATAATCATCATAACACATCATTGTCATGTTGTTAGGGCCAATCATATGCCATTAGGGTCTATCAAATGTTGTTGGGGACACTCAAATGCCATTAGATCAATTTAGGTGACATTAAGGTAATGTACTCCTCATTAGGATTAATCAATATCCAAAAAATTCCATGATTATGATCATTTAGGTGCCACTATGATAAATCAAGATCCAAAAGTACTATCACATGAATCATGATCATTGACATTGACACTGACATTGACATTGATAAATCCAACGTTATGTCGGACATTTTCCAAACACAATTCCTAGCTCTAAACCTAGTGCAATTCCTAGTGCTATTCTAGACGTTTTTTTGGAGGCTATTCTGGGCGTTATATCAGATGCTTTTTTGGACGATAATTGGTCCGTTAATCGGGGATGCTAATTGGGACACTAATTGTGATGTTAATTGGGACTATAAATTGTGACGTTAATTGGGATGCTAATTAATAGTGCCAACTTTTAAATTAGGATGCTACATGGGATGCTAATGATCCATCCAAAATAGCGCCAACTTTTACCTTGGGACGCTAATTGGGATGCTAACTAGGACGCTAATTGGGAAGCTACTTATAGTCCAAAATAGTGCCAACTTTTAAAAAGGGATGCAAATAACGCCATTAAAAGCGCCATCCCGTGGAAAGGCGTCCACTTTGTCCAAAAAATGATGAAAAATACATTAAAAGTGATAGTGGATGCTAAAAAGGAATCTAAAAGAGACACTAATCACAGGGTTTTGTTGTAGTGAATAGACTAATATATTTTGTTCAAGATTTAAATGTATAACCTACCAATTGTTTCATAATCTTAATCCATCTAATAAGTATTAATTAATTAACTTTAATTTCCTAACCCTAGGGATAATGGAATGGTTAAGCAATCCCCATAATCATGATCAATATATAATAGACTAATAATCATACTAGCACATGCATGGGAGATGTGGGTACATAGCTAGCATACACATACCTAATACCTATGCTAATAATATGAACATACAATGCATTTAGTACTTTATTCTTGAATGTATATTAACAATCATGTGCATCATAGAAATAATAATGTACAACATATAAATAAAATCAGAATGTGGGGCATTACATTAATCCATTGAGGCCTTTCGTTATCTAGCTACGAAATTACTATCCATTGAGACTATTAACATTTAATTTGTCCAAAATTAGATAATTGTTCCCAATTTCATATAGGATGCAGTGACCTTTATTTTGTTATATGTATTTACCTCTATTTTGGTAAATATATACAAATGATGATATTTTTTCCAAAAGGAATTTTTATTGTGGATATTGATTTCACAAGATTACTCTATCCAACTTGTGAAAAACTGACAACAATTATTTCCTGTTACTCTATTTCATTTCATCGTTTTCACCTATCTTTGTAGTTTTCCCTTCAACTTGCCCTGACTATGGAAAACTGTGGAACGTGGTCCCTTATTTTCACCATTATTTGCTTATTTTCCCTCATTGTACAGGATAATTCACCTACAATGATGTATTTGTGCCCCCCAGCCGAGGCTGGGTTACATGTCATATAATCAATCCCCCACTTCATGAAGGGGCCTACTGAGACAACGGGAAACAAGGGAGCTGGGTGTGACCGCATTTTTCTGGTATAAAGCTGACACAGATGACAGCGCTTCACTACTTCCACACAATCTTTGAAGATTGTGGGCCAGAAATAACCGGCACGCAAGATTTTCTGGGCCGTAGCTATCCCAGATAAATGACCCCCACATGCTCCACTGTGAGAATAATTTAGGACAGTCTCCGCTTCCTCATGAGTAAGGCAGCGACGCAAGACGGAATCTACCCCTCTTCTATACAAGGTATCACCTATTATGAGGTAGTTTTTCGCATGAAGTCTTAACTTACGTTGGTCTTCCCTAGAGTAAGCGGCAGGACACTTCGAAGTTTGGAGATATATAAGAATATCTCCTTACCAAGGATCAGAGGTGGCTATAAGGAAGATGTGCTCATCTGGGAATGAGTCATCTTGAATCACTACATCGTCTTCCGTAGGGAATTCTGCTATAAGCTCAGCAAACACTAAGGACTTTTTGGATTTAGCGGATTGGAAAACTAAGTCAAACTCTTGGAGAATGACTATCCACTTGTTGAATTTTCCCCCAACAATGCGTCGGGATAAAACATATTGGAAAGGGTTTACATCCGCCACTACAGTAGTGGTCCTCAGTAAGATATAGTGCCGTAACCTCTGTACAGCATAGACAGCCGCTAAGGCTAACTTCTCGACGTGAGAGTACTTAAGCTCAGGCCCAACCAAAGCACGGCTAAGATAATACACAACATGCTCAACGAGCTTGTCGTTTTCCTGAACTAACACTACTCCAATTGTGGACTCCGATGCAGCCAGATACAATATAAAGTCCCTAGAATAGTCTGGCGGGCGCAATAAAGGAGCCAACAACAAGGCTTTTTTCAATGCCTCGAACGTGAGCTGTGCAGCTTCATCCCATACAAATGGGGTGTCCTGTTTAAGCAGGTGCATGAAACCTTTCATGATCTTGGCATAATTAATGATGAAACATCGAAGGAAGTTAGACTTTCCTTGTAGACTTTGGAGTTTCCTGAGTGTGCGAGGAGGAGGCAGATTTACAATGGCCTCAACTTTTAGGGGATCCACCTGAATTCCCCTACTTGAAACAATGAATCCTAGTAGTCTCCCTGACTCGACACAGAAAACGCACTTGTGGGGATTCAAGCGAATTTTGTAGTATCTGCATCTCTCAAAAATCAACCTCAAATGATCAGGATGCTGGATCCTCTTGTGAGAATGTGCAGGTAGATCATCTAGATAAGGTTTGACAATGGCTTTTATATCGTGAAAAGAAAAGTTCATGGCTCTTTGAAAGGTTGCCCCTGCATTTTTCAATCCAAAGGGCATTTTTCTATAAGCGAATGTACCCCAAGGGAAAATAAAAGCAGTTTTATGTTGGTCTTCCGGTTTGATTTGGATTTGATTGTAGCCGGAAAAACCATCCATAAAAGAAAAGACTTCACTCCTCGCACATGCATCAATGATCTGATCAATGAATGGTGTGGGGTAATTGTCCTTGGGACAAGCTTTGTTAAGATCTCGAAAGTCAGTACAGATGCAAATAGTCCCTTGCTTTTTGTCAACAGGAACTGGGTTAGACACCCACTCAGTCAAAGCAATAGGATATATAAAACCAGCTTTCAAGAGCTTCTCAACCTCTGCCTTCACAGCCGCCGCTTTACGCGGGTTCATGGGGCGTAATTTCTGCCGAACTAGTTTGGCATCAGGGTAAGTACGGATCTCATGTTGGACAATAGATGGATCAATGCCTGGCATCTCCTCATATGACTAGGCAAAGATATCGCGGAATTCCTTGAAAAGGGCCGTATAGATAACAATCTCCTCTGGAGAGCAGTTTGCTCCTATATAGATGTTTTCCACGACATCTGGGTTGACGGAAATGTTGATTGGTATAGTAGCGGAAATGTTTTCCATATTCCCCTCGGCAAACACCGCTTCCCTAGGCAAAGGGTTCAGAGGTACGTCAACATCTCCAGGCAGTCTCACATGGAACTCCTGGTTTTCAATCTTGCTTAGCTCTGGAAGGAAGTAAGACTGGTGATGAAGATCCTCACATATCTTCTCACATGCACACATAGCTTCCAGAATGGCTTCATCGGAAGGTAAAATAGTTTCTAAGCAATCTATGGAATGTAAAGAGTTCTCTGCCCATGCAGGCATATAGACTTCTTCCAGATCATCTGAGATTGAAAGAGGATCTGGAATAGGATCAGCAGTGGCTTGGGTAATAGCTTGATATGCCACTTCCACCGCTGATAAGGGCACTTCCGGTTCCTGGGGGGTTGGGAGAACCCAAGGATCAGTCCTATCCACTACCGAAGTGATGGAATTCCCCACACTAGTGGAACCGATATAGTTAACCGGGGCTGGGATGTCAAATGTGCCCATCAAAGATGAATACAATCCATCCCCTAAGCTCTGAGCAGGCTTGGCCTGATCAACCAATGGTATATTGGAATCTTTAGACTCTAAACGGCCCTTTCGAGTAAAATCAAGTTGGTCAACAGTAACCAACTTGCCCTCATGTGGGAATACCACGACACGAAGAACAGCCGATGCAACAGTAGTCATTGCATAAGTTCAATTCCTCCCCAAAAGCAAATTATAGTCCAAGGGAGCATCAATCACTTCAACTTCAACAGAGACCACTTTTCCTGCCAACTTAATCTCGAAAGCTGGCAGGATACCATGTGGACGGAAAGACCTTCCATCGAAAGCAGTAAGTAAAGTGGTTGATGGGACCAGCTCTGGGGCTCCAAGAGCTTTCCAGCATGCCAGGGACATGACACAAGTAGAGGCTCCCTCATCCACAACAGCTCGTCCAATGGTCTTACCACCATGGACAACATCTATGGATAGGGCTACATGGTAAGGGAGGCGAATTTTGACATCAGACAAACAAAGCTTCGCCGTGAGACTCGAAGAGTCCATACTACCTAGAGCCGCTAAAAGGGCATCCCGCTGGGCGGGACAACTCTGAAGCACATCCAAAGCAGACATTGCACATGGGGTTTGAGCTAGATCTTCAACTACTGAGTAGTTGGAAGCAGCCCTATTGGGATTATGCAAAGCCTTCTTAAAGACACCTTTGGGTATCTTAGGCATTATTTCCACAGGTTTCTCTATAGTGAGCGGGTTGGAAGGGTTGGAAGGTTCACCTACAACTTTACCCGTCTCTGGAGTCTCCTTCTCATAGTTCTTGTTCCTGGTTTGCAACAAAGTAGAGGATCTAACCATGTTGATATAATTAGGGTCAGAGGCAGTTGAACTGCCCCCCGCTACAGTAGAAGCTGACGCGGAATTCTGTCCTTGGGGAAATGGATCCTTCAGGATAGCTGTTGGTTGAGTTTTTAACAGCTTCTGAGCTTGTTCCATGAGGGGACAAAGGTGGGTCAAATGATCCCCTTGGCACAACTTACAAGGGAATTTGACTTTCTTTTTATCTTTTTTTCCCCCATCAGCATTGTTTGCGGGTTTGGGCTTGTTTTGGTTTTGGTTTCCCTCTCCTTTTTTACCCTTCTTCTTCTTCCCACGGGATTGCTGATTGTCCTTTTGAGAAGTTTGGGCAAATACATTTTCATTTTGGGTAGAGGGGGAAGCCTTTGCTTCCTCCGCCGTAGACTATTTGACAGACAATTGGTGAAGTTGTTTTGTCAAAGACTCTACAGTGGGAGATTCAACGGACCCAACCACACCATCGGCATGGGGTCCAGGCTTAGGTTTCTCGGCCTCATGAGAAGGCCTAGCTGCCTCAGGAATGATCTTGTATAAGATCCCAGACTGTGAATATATCAAGTCCAACTGCTGGGCCTTGAGTATGGATTCTTCCTCACTAGTCACCCCTGACGTAGAAACATCCTTAGATATATATGGCAGCAAAGATTTAAGGAACCATTCTAACAAAAACTCAGGAGGGATGGTAGCTTTAATAAGGCTCTTTCGCCTCCTCCACTCTTGGATATGATCCGAGATGTGGGTTGCCTTATTTTTTCTAAAGGTGGACAACAAGTCCGTTCCGAAATCGTAATGAACTGGAAGCTGAAAATGGCTGAGGAAAGCACTCGCCAAATCCCAGAAACTACTAAAAGCATCAGAAGGCAACTCAATGTACCATTTTGCTGCAATGCCAGTAAGGGTCCTCTGGAATAGCCTCAGTCTCACTGAATCTTCATTCAATGAGTTGGAAGAACACCACAAGTGAAATGTGGTGGCATGTGCCCCCGGATCTTCACCAGCCTTATCTTCGAACTTAGGGATGTCCGAAGGCAGTTTGGTGGGAACAGGTGGCCACAAGGGGTCATGCCTCACTGGATCGTTCATCAATTTTGATAAATCTGGCAAGTTCAAAGTTGCCAGAAAGGGAAGTTTTGGCCTAGCCGGTGTACTAGAGGTACTAGCTTGGGTATTAGAGGGACTTGCCCCCACATTCCCATATGTAAAAGTGGGGTTGCCCCCAGACACCGGTTGTGAAGTGGAGAGGTTTCTCTGGAACGGATTCCATCCGTAAGCCACCGGATTTTGGGTGGGAGGTGCAGTGTAGGTGGTTCGGGCAGTCCCCATAGAAGATGGGGTCTGAAAGACTGGAGCAGGTATCCCTCCACTAAACAAAGAGAAAGGAGAGCTTGTGTAAGGGACCGAAATAGGGGTTTGGAAGCTCTGGCCATAAGAGGTGTTGCCTCCAAACTACACTCCTACATATGCAGGAGGTGGACCTACGTAAGGATTGGATGGGGGTATATGCCCCCCATTCCAAGGGAATCCTTGGACAAAGGCCGAGGATCCCACCGGACCATTGTGGGTAGGGTAAGGGAAAGAAGAAGGTATTGTAGGTATACTGGGTATCCCAGTAGCCATATCACCAGACATACTTCCTATGTTTGAGTAAACCGGTGGTTGAACCACCCGACTTGCTGGAGTTAGGGGTGTGGAAGGTAAATTAGATCTAGGGGCACTAGCCAGGGGAGGTAGTACCCCTTCAACTGGAAGGGTTGAGGTGAAAACAAATGAACTTTCTCCTTCAGAAGACATAGCTCTACCTACAGGTACACCTAGTACTGATGAACTAAAAGGCCTAACCTGCACGATCACTGGATCGTTCAAATCAGTCAAGGGGGTATTATAATGTCTTGCAAGCTCGTCAGCTTGCAGCTCTTCTATCTCAACTGTGTCTAAATCAAAGTGGTTAGCTATTAACTCAGGTTCACCAAGAACCTCACTAGTTCCTACCGGTTCAAAAGAACCACCTGTGCTTAATCTCCTCCTTTGGGGTAAAGGTGGAGGTTCTAGTGGTGTGAGAGGAGGAAGGTTTCTCAACCTTCTTGACCTTCTATGCAGTTGGTCCTCCAGAATTAAGACTCAAACAAACCACACCCTAAGGTCAGACTAATCACAAGCAAATCCACAGAGCATACACTAAAAAGATCCTAGAGTCTCAAGCAAGCAAAACAGGCTATAAAGATATACCTTCCAGAAGAAGGTTGATGAACAGTTACTTGGCGTCCTTGAGGGGTTCTCAGGCAT